>JASDQU010101987.1:263642-322498 GCA_032191745.1 Picea mariana
CCCTTGGAATGTGGAAGGTGCATTTGTAAGGCCAAAAGGCATGACCAAAAATTCATAATGGCCTTCATGAGTTGGGAATGCTATTTTTGGGATATCTTCTTCCTTCATTCTAATCTGGTGATACCATGAATGAAGATCCAACTTTGTGAAATAGATTGCTCCATGTAGTTCATCTAACAATTCATCAATGACGGGAACTGGAAACTTATATTTAATAGTGATCTTGTTGAGCTCTCTATAATATGGACACATACACCATGAGCCATCTTTCTTTAATACCATTACCACTGGTGCAGAGTAAGAACTTTGGCTAGGTCTAATAATGCCAGCCTTTAACATTTATTCAACCATGCGCTCAATTTCACTCTTCTGGGCATAAGGGTATCTGTATGGCCTGATGTTAGGAGGAACACTCCCAGGAATTAGGTGAATATCATGATCATGATTTCAAGTCGGTGGAAGACCTTTGGGAATATCTTCAAATACTTTGGAATGCTTATCAATGATCCCTTGGAGATCTAGAGGAATAGATGACTTAGATGTTTGAACATCTAGTGAAAATAGTTGTGCAATAACACCTTGATGCCCCTTTTTCAATAATTTTTTCATGCCATTAGAGCTTATCACCTTACCGGGTTTCCCTCTGATGATACCTCTTAACTCAATTTCGTTTCCTTCCAATGAAAATTTCATAAAAAGTTCTTGAAAATTAAAATCCACCGTTCCTAATGACTGTAACCATTGGATTCCTAGTACAACATCAACACCACCCATGGGTATAGAAATCATTGGACTATTCATTACATATTCCCCCATAGTAAGATTGATCTTATTGCATTTTCTCGAGCAATTGATAGTTCCTCCATCTGCAATCATTACTTGAAACTCTGGCGCTGGATATACAAAGCAATTGAGAGCTTTGGCTAATTTATAGTGAAGGAAATTATGAGTACTGTCAGAATCAATTAGGACTATTACCTTTTTTTTTTTAATATATCCTCCGATATTGAGGGTTTGAGGAGTGCCAATTCCAGCCAATGCATTACACGATATTGTGGGAGTCAACTCTTCAAATGAAATTGCTTCTACATTTTCATCTTGAGATGGTTCTTGTTCTTGTTCTCGTTCTTCTTCCTCTTCACAATCTATGTAGAATAATTTCTTCTCACCACACTTATGTCCCTTACTATACTTGCTGTCACAATTAAAGCATAAACCTTTTTCTTTTCTTTCCTCCAATTGTTGAGGTGTCAACCTTGTAGGTTGAGGTGTTTTAGAAGAAGGAGCATTATTCTCTCTATAGCTATTAGGATTGGTCCTTCTAGTAGCCATAGCCATATTTTTACATTCAACATTTCTTGCCACCCTAAATGCATTCTCCAATGATTTGGGTTCCCAAAGGCGAACCTCATGTTGAATGTTATCCTTTAAAGTTCCTATGAATACATCAATCAAGTGCTCATATAGAATATTTGTTACCTTTATATTCAATCTTTGGAAGTTCTCAATGTGCTCTGTAACTGAACCCTTTTGCTTGAGATTTATCAATTGGCTAAATAACATATTTCTCCTTGTATCCTCATAGTGTGCTATCATTTCTTCCGTGAAAATTGTCCAAGTGATGAGTGATTTGTGAGAACAAAGCCATCGATACCATAAAAATTGATTGGGTTCTAAATATAAAGAAGCAATTCGTACCTTTTGTGTATGTGGCACATTATGTAGATCAAAGAATTGCTCCATCTGAAGTATCCATGTGATTGGGTCCTTGCCATCAAACTTCCTCATATCAATCTTAGGAATGTGGTTGGTCTTCAACCCAAAGTTGGAGTTTCTCCATTCTTGATTCACCTTCCTTGTGTCCTCATCATGAATTTCATGGGATAAATTCTCACTTTCAGGTGTCATCTCTATTAGGAAATTTTTCAATCCTTCCATGATCTCCCGTTTTAAACTCTCCATCATCTCTTGTTACTATCTTCTTTTGTAAATCATTTATGTCCCTACTCATTTCTTCACCTTCATCAAGAGTCCATGTAGGATTGTCTGGAGGCTTATTTGGTGTAGAAGTTCCCTTTTTGGGTGGCATGTTGGCCAAGTATCACTTTTGAACCTTCATTTTGAGGTGGTTCTGCTAGACAATCTTTCTTCTACTGTATCTCCAAAGTTTCGACCCTTCTGGGTATGAAACTTTCTTTTTTGTAGTTATATGATATTTCTTCTCTGCAATGCCACAGGTCTGATCAAAATAGGATGTGCCAAGTGGAATTTATGGTAACTTCCCCACAACTCTTTGATTTTTGGCCTTTCCAGGAGATCTCACTTGTATAGCCTGCCCCACACAAAATAATTGATATAAAATTATGAAACTTGTACCAGAAATACTACAGACTGTCCACTATCCAATGCAACTAGTCTCACTTAATTTGGATACTCTAGGAAGAATTTATGATTGTTTTACCTGAACCACCTTCTTGAGACTAGTCAATAGGACTGGTCAGATACCCTATCTTCCACAGGGTGTATCTACAAATGTAAGATGACCTAGAAGATGATTTTTTTACCACAGATACCTTACTAATTTTTTTGAATAGCCTCCAGAGTTTAGGGTTTGAAATGTTACAGAAAAATGTTTATAGCGAAAATTCCACAATGACTCAATTTAGGATGATTCTAGAACCCTATCTTACACAGGCTGTATCTCCAAAAGTATAAGGCCTCAGGAGATGAAATTTTAATTTAACATACCTTGATCCATATACTAAATATCCTCCAAGACGTTCCTTCTGAAACGTTGTAGAAAAAAAATTATAGCGAAAATTCCAAGGTGTGTCAGATGTAGCAGCGAAACCCCAAGACCTTGAGCTCTGATACGATATGTTAAGAACCAAATATCAATATAGAATAGAAAAACATCAAAATAAGTACTCAACACCTTGAAAAAGAGAGAAATTCAGATAATAAGCCTCTTCAAGGGGGCAACCTACTTATGCCCACATAACTGTACAATTACAAGATGATTCCAAATGAAAATGTATCCTTGGTATATATAGGAGACTAGGAGGTATAATTACAACTAATGGACTAAAGCTGACATAAATTAGGCAACTCATCCTCTACTATGTCAACATAATTCTCCAACAGCTCTTGAACTTCTTCAGGCAAATCATCCATCGAAGTACTTGTAAGGAAAACTCTGGGCTTCCTCACCACAACAAACTGCATCTCCTATTCCTTCTTGAATTCCCTTAGGAGTTCCTTCCCACTCATGAGAAGTATGGTTGTGTTGGCTTCCTCTTTCACTTTCTTCTCCTCTATTGGCAACAACATGTATGTCCTACCATTATTCTCCAAGGTGTAAGTATTTTTTCTCCCATCATGAATGACATTTCTGTCAAACTTCCATGGTCTTCCAAACAAAACATGATATACATCCATGGGAATCACATCACACAGAATTTAACCTCTATATCCTCCTATCTTAAATTCAACGAGGCATTATTTAGTGACCATTACCTGGTGTCCTTTCTGCAACCATGAGACTTTATATGGATTTGGATGTGGAGTTGTCTTGAGCTCCAATTTCTCCACCATCTCTGTGGATACTAAGTTATCAGTGCTCCCACTGTCAATTATCACCTTGCATAATCTGTCTTTAGTCTTGCAAGTTGTCATGAATAGGCTATTCTTCTGCACTGGTTTCTCGATTTATGACTTTGGTATTAAGAGAACCTTCCTCAACATCAAACAATTTGCATCCCCTGCACCTTCCGCTTCAACATTCTTTTTCTGTGCTTTAGAAATGTGGGCTTCACCTCCCCCTTCTTTCTTTTTCTTGGGACATTCCCAAGACACGTGTCTTGTCTTTCCATAGGCATAACACCTTACTTCTCCTCCTCTGCTTCTTCCTCTTCGTCTAGAAGAAATTCTTCCACCACCTTGTCTTCTTGAGGAACTTCCTCCTCTTTCTGAGTGATTGTGTGGTTTCTTAGTCCCATCTTTGGATTTCTGTGTCTTATCATGGGAAAATCCCTTGCCTTTCATTGGGCTTCTTCCTCTATTTCATTGACTCTGTTTCCTGGCTAACTTCTCCTTTTCCTTCAGAGAAATCTGATAAGCATCCTCTACTCTCCTCATTGACATCATGCTGATCTCATCCCAGATTTCATACCTCAGGCCATTTATATACCTGGCTAATTTTTTCTCATCCTTCTCTCGCTGTCCAGTCCTGATATTCAGCTTGTAGAACTCCTCCGTGTACTCCTTCACTGTCATACCCTTCTGTCCCAAGTTCTGCAACTTCCAGAACATATTTATCTGATAATCTTTGGGCATGAATTTAGCCTTTAGATTGGCCACCATTCTGTCCCAATTATTTATCTTCTCTTTTCCTTTGCTTCTCCTCTCGGCCTGTAGTTCATCCCACCACGATGCTACAATTATTTTAAGTCTGGTGACAAAATATGTCACCTTTTTCTCCTCATCGACATCTTCATAGTCAAAATATTTGTCCATGGATCTTATCCAATCCAACAACTCTTCAGTATCCAAATTTCCTTCATACATTAGGATGTCTACTTTGGCTCTAGCTCCCAATTTAACAATCGCCCTCAGCAAGCGTTCCTCGACAAAATTTTCCCCTGCAACTTCTTCGACTTCTACTTTTTCACTCTCTACATCATTGATGTCCCCAACATCAGGTGCCCTCCTCTGTGCTGCTGCCTCCATCGCCTCTAATATTGCACAAATCTCTCTCATTTCTCTTTCTACAACGTGATTGGCTAAAGGTGGCTCCACACGTCTCCTTGGTGGCATTATGATGACTGTCTCTCACACATAGAGTACACCTTCGATCTCTTCTTCATTTCCTAAAAACAATTTTAGGCTCTGATACCACTTGATGGTATCAGACTATCTCCTTTGTCTCCTTTGCCTGAAATCTACAGACGAAATCACGCTTTGATACCACTTGATGCAGACCCCCTTTCTCTCCTCGAGGCCACTCGACCTCTCGGTCAAGGATCTTCGATTATCATAGCCAAATCGACTCTATGAAACCTTAATGGTCTCCCTTGCGATTAAACACAAGACCTTTTCAGTCTTTTGGTGCAGGTTCTATGACACCCACAACCTCTCCCTTCACGCTGCCGAACTATCAGGGTTCAGGTGCTAGCTCCTCTTTCATTAGCCCTTTCCCATATGTGACCTCAGGCTATGTCCTCACGTAAACACACGATTGCAGGCATGACCAAGAGTGGCTTGGGATCAACCCACTTTTCTGCCCATAATTCACTACCAATCGCCACATGTCCCTTTTGCAATACCGTGGTTTCGATTGTGGCCCGCTCTCAAATTTTTAAATTCTGAGCACTTTCTGTCCCCGCAATCCTGTGTGACCATTGATATCGTGATCCCGGGTGGGGCCTCTTGATCAACGGTTCAAATCTTCCTCCTTTCCTTCCTTCTCTCCGGATCACGCCTTCCTAGATCTTCACGATCTGTTGACGTGTGCCCCTTTCAAATCGACGGTCATGATTTGCTTCACCAATTTGGTTTTTGGAGTTTTCAACTCTTAAACCTTAATTTCTCCACAATGCTTTCACCCAGAGCTCACTGTATATTGATGCATGTCTCCTGTAGATCGACGATTGCATTTTCTTTGGGTCTTCGAACTTCGGGTTTCTCAACTCCTACCCACTCACTTTCCCTCGAAGTGCATAAATTTCTGGTGCGTGTCCTCCTGAATCAGATGACTGAGATTCACTTAGGGTATTCACCCAGACTCCACGGATTTATGCCATTTTTCCTCCTTAATTTGATGGCTATGATTTACTTTGAGTATTTACTCGAAGTCCATAGATTTATGCCATGTGTTCTCCTGAATCAGACGACTATGATTTGCTTCGAGTATTTACCCAAAGTCCACAGATTTCTGCCACGTGTCCTTCTGAATTAGATGACTAGGATTCACTTCAGATCTTTTCACTTCGGGAGTTTCAAATCTCAATTCTAGCTTCCTCCATAGGACTTCCACCCGAAGTTGATGATCGGTCGACGCGTGTCCCTCACATATCGACAACTGAGGTTCACTTCTGATCTTCGGGCTTTAGGGATTTCAACTCTCAATCTTCACTTTCTCCCGGAGTGCTTTCACACGAAGACAACGATCTGTCGACGCGTGTCCTTCACAGATCGATGACTGCGATCTACTTCGTCTCTTCGACGAATCCTCTCTTCTATATGCACGTAAAGACTTAACACTCGTGCGCTTTACCCAGATCCAACGGTCTTGAATGATCCCGCTTCCTCCTGGATGGATCTTAGTCGGTAACTCACGAAACCTTCAGAACTTCACTCCCTTTGAATATTTCTCCCACTATATCTCTTGAAATTTCTCTCCTTTTTCTCTTTTGACTCCTTAAAGAGTTACTTCGACACTTAGTGGAATTTTGGATCCGTGCACTCCTTGCAACATATTCTCATGCAAGACTTAGCTTCTTGTGGGCGACTGTGCACACCTTGCAACAGTCCCTTTGCACTCCTTGCAAATGGAAAGTTAATGCTATATCTTCTGATCGTATGAGTCGAAACAGACTCTGTCACCCCTTGTAGTAGATTCTCACACAAGACTTAAGTTCTTGTGGACGACTGTGCACACCTTGCAACAATCACTTTGCACTCCTTGTAAAGGGAAGTTTCATGCTATCTCTCCTGAGCTTCTGAGTCGAAACAGACTCTGTCAACACACTCCTTGCGGACTGTATGCACACCTTGCATGAACTCAACGAAGAAAAAAAACAAAACTTATCTAAACACTTCACGGTTTCATATACTCAACAACACAACTCATTCATTCATGAAAACAAAATAACATGGAATTGTAAACAGTAGCAACACCATGCGTTGGATCAATTTTCCTCTTTTATATTCATTTAAATGTAAATGGCTACAACTATGATAAAACAACAACTAAAAACTCAACAACAACTAAATCACAACAATCTCCTACTAACTTGCAACAACCTCATTCGAGCATACAACACTTCTATTTATCTTAGAGGGTTCTTAGGGTCCTCCCCGACTACTTGTCTACTCGAGAAAAAAAAACCTAACTGCTACCTAACTTCCAGTACATTCAAGACTAGGAGTGAAACTCTCGGATCACTTGTGATCATTCAACTCCCAAGTGTTTGATCTTCTTCAATTTTTGATCATTTCATAAAGATTTGCAGGAAACGCCAACAATTAAGATTCCAAAATGATTCAACGACGTGCTAAGGCGCTGAGTTGTCTCCCCACGTAGGCTTGTTGGTGATGCTCCTGCATCATTGCACCTCCCATAATTCTAATGTTATGAGCATAATTCTGCTCCAGAAATAAAGAATTGTTTCATTGGAGATGGAATGCAACATGCTACAAAATTTAATTATCCCTCAATGAGTGGAATCTCTCTACATGGCCTCCAACAACTAGGGAACAAAGAATTCATTGCAAGTAGTGCTAAAAGAAGATGAAATAGCCCATCAACTTCGTAATCCAATGGAAATCGAAGGTCCAATTGCCCCTCAACCCGATGAGGAGCTGGAAGATGAAGGAAATGTTCATCTATATTGTCAGTAGTATGTATTATCGAGTCATATGTATTTTGAGTAAATTTGTCAGATAGGCCACTTGTAGGCCAACTTGGAATTCTTGTCCAGTGGTGAATTTTATTCTTTTAGATGTATGTTTAGACTTATGTTCCATTTTATGGAAGTCTAATGAAATTAGTTCGTTGTAATTCACTGCCAGGTTTGGTGCAATTGCTTTTTTGAATGAATATATTTATGTTTTAGTTAAAAAAAGTTTATTAATGTGGGTAGGTGGGGGAAATATTTTATGATATTTTGACATTCCTAGGAATCTTCAGGGGGAATCTAGGAAGGATGTGGGGAATAAGGGGCATAAAGGGGGACTTTGGAGAAGGAAAGGGGGTTGTGTAATTTGGGGGAAAAAATTAACAAAAGGGGAAAAATAGATTTTTCTTCTAAGTACCTTGATCTTGGGCTTTGTGATTTGCAGATATGAGTACCTTCAGATTTGGTGATAGGGAAATATTACTGTTGTTGTGGTTGTTTGAGATACATGCATGGAGGACTAGAAAACCTAGGTTTCATAGAGCTAGCTACTAGATAAGATGGTAGTTGGATAGGAGGAATAATCCTAGTTTGGTCAACACTTAACTAATCCAGTAAACTGCTAAGAAGCTAAGGAGTTGGACTACTTTAGGATCACTACATGATTGGACTGCTAAATCAAATAATGTTGTAGGTATTTTACTAATTCTTAGCTGATTACATTAATTAAGTTGTTTCAATTTAACAACTTAATCTTATCCTTCAATTGAATGAGTTGTAGCTGAAATTTTGATTTAGATTATGTCGTTAAGAGGGAATACGAAAATTTCTCATAGTATATTGGTTTGTATATATAAAATTTTGAATTAACTAAATAGAATTTAATTCACAAGTTAGCTATTCAGTTAATAACACCTTAATGTATCATAAAGGGTGTTACTAGTGGTCTAGAGGAGGAACCTTCTAGCAAGCCCTCTTACATTTATTATGTTCACACTAGGCCTTATTTACTAAAAGTGGCCTCATTACACCTCTACTATTATTCTCCTTGGGTACCTCACTAGGCATCCCATATTATCCCTTAGCTGCACTAAATACACTGAGCATAGGGTCTATCATAATCAAACCAAACGTCAAGCGAGCCCATGATCGAAAATCACCAATAAGAAGGGAAGGAACAATTCACGAGAAATTTGATGGGGTTGTTAGAGAGAACCTAGGAAGGAGTGGGTTTGGGGGATGGATCTACCTATAAGACAACATAAAATTTAGTTTCAAGGGATGGATTAGTAGATGTACCAATTACCAAGTAGAATTAATGGAAGCCACATTAATATCTCCGCAAGGGAGCATGAGGTGCAAGAGATATATATTTTTGAGGATTCCAGAATAGTCATTAGATGGTTAGTAGGATCATTACATGTAAGGAGTATTCATCATCTTGAAAGCATGGGGAGAATAGAGAAGATGGAATCATACCACTTTCTCTTACATCTATCGTGAGAAGAATGTCATAGTAGACATACTCACTGAGGCAATTGTGGAAATTGAGGCTGAACAAATGTCCATTGAAATCCACATGGGGGAGCAACATATAAACCCCACTAGCTTGAATTGTTAGTTTCTTTTTCTTTGATGTAGATATTTAGATGTTCATTTTGTCTCTGAAGATATATAAATGTAGCAATTTTGTGGATTTTTGTAGCAAACAATATGTTCTGTCCATATCAAGAGAGATTTCTCAACGTAGTTGTCAAATTTTGTGAGCTTAGACTCAATGAAGATTTTCTATCTTTAGATCCTCAGACTTAAGGACGATTTTATGTCATTAAATGCTTTGAGCAAAGGAATATATAGTTAAATAGGATTTTATGTCACGCAGTTCAATAAAAAGAGTATATTTTTTTTCTTTTGAAAAATAAATTATATAGGAGATGAAGAGGAATAGAAGGAATCCTACAATAATAATAATTTTACCTAACTATAACTAATATAATGATAATTAACGAGGGTGAAAATAATAACAAAGTATCTGCCCCCCAATGAAAAGGATTTACCCTTAAATCTTTGTAAGTGATGGAATCATTTCATGAACTACTCATCTTCCCATGTGGCTTCTTCTAGAGCATCTTCTTCCAAATTAGGTACATTGTAATGGTTATATTCCAAATAGGAAGAGATAATTTATTAATAATTTCTTTTGTTTCAAGAATCAATCTCCCTCCTTCATCCAACTTTGGAATTTCAATGAAAGAAGTAGGTGGATGGGGGTTGAAGAATATCTGTGTCTTTAGCTTGGCTCTAGTTTCTAAAAGTCTCTAGAGGTTAAGTTCTATAATGAAGGGATATGGAGTAAAGTTAATGAAGGCTAAATATCTAAAAGACAACACAATTAAAGAGTGGTTTAGAACAAAAAGAAAAAAAATATCAAAGTGTTACGATTGTATGGAAAGCTATGGTAATGACTATCCCCTAAATTAGTAACTGGGCAACATGGAAAATTGGTAAGGGAAACAAAGTGAGGGTGGGTGAATATTTTTTCATTGGATGTAAAGGAATTTATAAGCTATCAAAAGCTATTATTAATGATCTTCACTCTTTGGTTAGTTTTTCTTTGAAAGAGGTAGCATTCCCAATGGAACAAGTGCATGGTCTCAAGATTGGTTATCGGTAGAAGTATTGAACCTTCAAGGCGGAAAAGAAAAGGAATGATCAAACTATGTAACTCTATTAAAACATAGTGCTATTAAGCTCTTTGATCAAGATGATATAATTGAATGGTATAGAAACAAAGGTACATGTAGGTATAAAACCAAGTTATGATACTATGCAAGGATAGAGGAATTATAGTCATAAGATAGAGTTTGGTGGTGGAAATTGTTTTGGATATTAAAATCCCACTCAAATCAAGAATTTTTATTTGGCTTGCATGTTAAATTCTTACATGGGACAAAGGACAAAGAGGAATTTGCATGGTCCTGGCTAATGTATTATGTGTAAAAGTAGTAAGGAAACATTGGATCATATATTTGTCTCTTGTCCTTTCTCTAGGGATGTCTAGAAATAAGTATTACAAATCTATCCTAGAATGAACAAATGGGATTAGTCAACTTTAGTAGACTATCTATTCTCATGGATATATGAAAAAATTGAAAGCTTTCAAGGCCTTACTTTTCTTTGTGACTTGGGGAATCTAGCTATCATAGAAACAATATGTTTTTTCAAGCATCAAAACTAAATATAACACAAGTAGCCCATAAGATAAGGGTATCCTCTAAAGGCAGTTGAAAGCATTTCAAAAGAAAAAGCTTAGAGCATTTTAAAGRAACCTAATATTGTTCAGAAAAAAGCTTAGGGTTTCTTTGACAAATCTTGTCAAGGAGACCAAGGATTGTGTGGGGTAGGGGCTATTATGCATATTAATTGTTCTCATTATTTTATTATGAATCGTGCTACGAGTCAAGGTACAAAAAATAGAKCCTAGTTTTATGCCCTTTAGATACTGATGAAGAAAACAAAGGAAAATGGACAGAAACATGTGTAGGTCTATATAGATTCTAAATTTCTAGTGGATTAGGCCAATTTTTTTTTTTTGGTTGTTATACTGGGGGAATCGACAAATCACGATTCTCATACTCGCGTGACACGTGGTCGATACCCGTCCACTACCACTATACCCCCTGGTGCGCCACACATTCCACAAGCATGGAGCACAAGTAAAGCGGGGTGAGAATTGAACTTGAGACCTCCTTTACATATTTCCTTCCATTTACACGACACATGCCAATCGGTCTACACCCCTACGGGCGGATTAGGCCAATTCTAGATGCAAAAATGACAATATTTTTCTATCTCTAATAATAAATCTAGTGTTAGAGGCAAAACAATATTTGATGACATTTGTTTCATGCATAAATACAGAGAATTCAATACAAGAGCATATCATTTATCTAAAGAAGCTATGCCAATGCAAGAGGGCTCTCTATTTATTCAAGAGTTTCGAGAAGGGGCTCAGATTTCCATTATGGAATCTTCTCTTTATTATCACTTGCAATGTATATATACTATCTCAAAAGTCTCTTGAGTTTAGGTTTATTTTCAAAAGTAAACATGAAAGGATCTTTTTTGGAAAAGTAAATGTTACCTAAAAAAAGCTTAGGATGATTGTATATAAGTCGACATAGGACTATTGAAGTGACTGCCAATAGTATATTTTTTTTTGTCAAAAATACATGTTACAAGGCCTTCTCATGCATAATGATGAATATTTTTGATTTCGTACTTGAAATATCGAATATAAATATTTTTTTCCTTGGAAGAAAAAAAGGACTTTGGAAGTTCAATATATACTAGAGTAGTTTGTCCAAGGACAATTTTTGAGAAAGAGATATTAAAAACTCTATGTAGAATGCATGAAGAGGGAAACTTTAACCCATATGTCACTTCTCCAATCTTGTGAAGGATCTTATAAGTCCATAAAATTTTGGAGCTAATTTATGATTCTTCTTTTGTGAGAGTGGATTGCTTATAGGATGGAGTCATAGATATAACCAATCCATCACATCAATTTGCCTTTCATTGTGATATTAATTTATCTATTGCTTCATCATATATTGGACCACTTGAAGGTTTTCTTTAAGTATTTGTAAAGTTTCCTAAGTCTTCTCAATATGTGAGAGAATTGCATGGCCCTATAAGTAAGATGTGATACTAGGAGGTGGGTATCCACAAAGAGCTTGGAATGCAAACATACCAATAGTTGTGTGAGAGGTTGTATTGTATCACCATTATGCTATAGGAAGAGATTTGACCCACTGGGATTGTTTTTTCAAAGAGTAACAACAAATATAACCCTCCAAACATCTATTCACTATCAATTTGAAAAATTGTTTGTGGATGGTATGTTGTAACAAGCATAAAAGTGCTTATACACAACAAAGACAATGATGTTTATGAAATATACTAATAAATTGGATTATTTATATGATTGATAAGATGATTACAATGTGGATAACTCTGAATACAAATCTATTTTAAGGGGTATCTCTATGAAGAGACATGATTTTTCATTAGTAGGCTCTTTGTTATTAACTTAAAGTTCTTCTTATTATTATTTGTAGTATTATTAGTATTAGTACCTTTGTTATTATATCCATTATATTACCTCCTCCAAAATGCTTCATCCTTGAAGCATTTCCAAGAAGAATTATTTTGCAAGTCTCCTTGTTAGCATCATTTGTAGGTTTCATTTATTATGATTTTGCATACTAAAGCTGAACACATTCCAAATCAACGTAAATGTTAAGCCATAACTTAACCATTGCCTCGAACCTTGTCTCCCAATCTATGCAAACAAGAAATAATCGCTTCAAATTATTACAATGGACATCAAATATAGTTCCCTCATATCTCTAGCATCTTTCCCTATGATGTTTTTAGGAGCATAATAGCAAGACCATTTCCAAAGTCAGTGTTGATAGCTAAGCTCACTTTCAAGTTCAATTTCTTGTAATGTTTTGTTCTGTCCTATTATGTGCAATGTCACAAGGAAAGGACAAGGGTCAAGGCCACATTACCACATAAAGTGGTAGATCTCACCATCAACAAATCATAGTGAGTGGATTATCCAAACTGCTAAGATGATGTTGAAGGGTCCACAATCCTAAATGAAAACTACTATTACGATCTTCTAAAATAAGGAAGTTGATATAAATAACTTCATTCACTACAAGAAAAACACTTTTATCAAGGGTTTTTAATGTTACAAGATTGGGAAAAATTATCAAAAGAACCTTCACTATTGGTAGCAAAGGTTTTAATAGATTTTCACTATAGCTAAAAATTCTAGGTAGTCGAAGGTTCTAGTGAAGGTTTTTTTAACAGTGTGCTTAAATTGATAAAGCACACTGGTGTTGTACTTATGTTTACAATGCACAGGTGCTCTAGGTATTGATACACACCGGTGCCTCAAAACACAAACACAAAGTAGCCGTGCATACTACATACTTTAGACACCTCGATGTGTATTTTAGATATTGAAAGCAGAGGGGAACTTATATAAATAATAAGCACTGGTGCAACACGTTTATTATAAGTTATAGTGCACATTGTATCTGTTGTCAAGCCCAAATGCATATTTTATACAAACAAATCATGAGTGTGTACTTGATATGTAAAAGCATTGACATGTCTACCAACTTGTGCACCATAAGTTCTTGTAACAATAATGATAGCAATAATGACAATGTTGAAGGAAGTGGTTTGTTTGTTGTTGTTGTTAAGAGCACCAATGCTTTTATTTTAGTTTTATTGCAATTGTGTGTAAATATGTATGACCACAATGATGTAAATATGTATAAAACACACTAGTTTTTTCAAATAAATACAATGAGTGATACGTTGCAATGTTGAATTTTTCCATGTTGTTAGTATGCAAATGCAACAACTTATTTTTTCTTTTATCAAAATGTCAATTAATCATTATAAAATCATTTTTTATTATAATAATATCGATTTTGTATTTTAATTATTGTGTTTGAAAATAACCATTGAATTAATGTGTTGTATCATTTAAACAATTATACCAACTGATTACACCTCTATTCATTGTAACGATGTAAATCATCCATATATTTATTCAATAACATAACATTTTATGACTCTGGACAATGCAATAGAATAATAAATTTATTTTGTTATGTATCAATAAGAGATCCTTTGTTAAACAAAATGAAACAATGTAAATGTCCACAATATTCAAAATGTCAATAAATAATTGCTACAATTATTGGTGACATGCCACAACCCAATCGAGACAATATGTCTACATTAAACAACATGTTTGATTTTCTTAGACAAACATTCAAAAATATAAAACTTGTAACATTCAATTTCGATGACCATCATTCGTCGCTCGAACTATTGTCATTGCTCAAGCTGCTTGCATGCCTCATATCTTCATCACTTGCACAAAGTAGTGTACTTGGGTTATTTGGAATGTTTTGTCACTGCGCCTCTTCATGGTCCATCTATAAACATATAAATAAAGTGTAATGACTATATCTTCATTTATAATATAATATACATGATTGCATAAATAAGAATGAATACTAATATAGAAGTGATTGCTTCATAAACAATGCACATTCTTTTGAAGCCATTCCTCATGCCATATCTTAAGATGTATTAAGTTGGTTCCACTCCATACTTTGTTTCCTACGAGTTTTATACACCACAACAAAGCATTGATGTAATTAAAGGTTTCTTGTTGTTCTATTAATTATAAAATAAAGGAAGTAAAATAGCATAACTACTTACAAATTGTTCAATTAACCATTGATACTCCAACATATACTCACAACCCATACATAATTCAATGTTAATAAAATGTTCAGATATCTGTGCATGCCTGGACAATGAATTCAAGGTAAGTGATACATGCATCAAATTGAAATGGCATGGGAGACATGATGTTAAATTAGAAAATGCATCGATGGAAAGTTCAGTGATAATGGATTCATACTGGTAATGAGTGATCATCATTTCTTCATCTCTTTATTTGTTGCTTCTTGGGTTTTCTAGATTCTATTTGTGTTTTATTCTGGGATTGGTGGGCTTGTTAGTGGGTTTGTACCTGGTGCTAGCTTCAAGATTTTGGTTGCGAGACAATGTTTGATCATTAGAGAGACGATGGCTTAGAGTAAGCATGAAGTCATGACAAACAAGGTGAGAAATGGTCAATAGGACGTGGATATGAAAGAATACGAGTTTATGAAACAACAACGATTGCTCATTTCAGTTAATTCTCTTAATTCTATGGTCTCATTTGTCTTGGACATATTGGTACATCACCGGGATTTTGTTGTAACACCCATCTTTCCCCTAGCTTGTAATTAATCACAAAATAGGATTACCGTGCTAAGGCATGTGGACGATGTAAATGTATTATTGTTAAATTGCCCATAACTAACTATTGGGGGGTGAAGCATTGAAGTATGAACTATGATATCTCTAGAGGAAAGAATTAGTTAATGAAGGAAAGGACTGGTGGTTGAACAATCAACCACCCCCATGAATGGAAACATGGGTTGTCATCCCGAAGTACCACAAAGACCTGCAGAACCGATCTTCCTTATGACATAAGGAACATGATAGGTCAAAAACCTTCCTAAAGAAGGAAGGTGAGATACATACAAGGGAATGGTAATAAAAGAGACACCAAACGAGGGCACAAGCTCGGAAGGAGGTGCACGAACCAAAAGGGAGTGCAAAGAACACGACTTGAAGAACCAGAACATGATCTTGATGCTGAGGAAGCATCTGATAAACCTCGCAGGGTTGCTATGACAAAGAGAGTATCTCTGAGAAATGGCACAAATTCTCTAGTGATATCATGGCTTGGCATGGGGGTGGCCATAGTGCTAAGAATGAATGCCTCTAAGCCTATGGTTGGGTGGAAAGGAACACACCCACAATCAGTTAGTTGGTTGCAACTTGTGATAGATAAGTATTCTCCTACCTTGTGTAATTGAGTTGTAAATGTGTAATAAAATTGGATATATTGTGAATGTTTCAGGGATGTGCATGATTGCTTAATGGTTATACTATATCCCTTTTATTTATGCTCGATTGTGTAATTAGGCAAGTAATAAATTATAGGTTTCAGACATGACTTGTACTTGTAGATGCTTGAACCCTATGGTGGCTTAAGCTAGAGCCACAAACTGTGAGTTCGTCGACCTTGGGCACAGTTTCACGTATGCATGTCGACACTCCTAGTCATTCAGAGTCCCTAGGAGGAAGGAGTCTATTAAAGCTCCAGAGAGATAGTGCACGTATACACATGCTCTCTACGAGGCAGGAAGAGACTGAGAACCACATAAGTCCTAGAGTTGAGGAATGAGCGTAAGGGGTGCACGGAAGAATTCTTCCAAGTGTTAAGTTCAAGAGGAAGAGCACAAAGCTCTTAAGCCTTTCATAGCTAACAAAACTCATAAATAATAGTGAGATTGAATTATCTAAAGGGAAGGTTCCTTTGTTTGGAAGATGAACGAACGAGATATGTTCGGGAAGAACCAAGGTCCGTTGTGACCGTTGGATACGCAAAGGAGCGCAAGAGTTAACCCCTTGAGTCCTTCGGACTTCGTGAGTACGATGAATTGAGTAAGTTCATCGTAAGGGAGGTAAAATCCACGAAGTCCCGAAGCCCTGAATTTAATATAGGCCTTAGATCCGAGGATGCCCAGGATCCATCCCGACTGTCAGATCTATGAGGTAGTCTGTCCGATGTTGACCGCTTCGGGAGAATAGAGGCTTAGTAACGCCAAAACTTTTGAAGAACGAAGTAGTGAAGTAATGTGGACTTGTGGCATAAATCCGTTGTATTCGGGTAAAATCACTCCAGGAGGAACGAGTGCACAGGAGTTGAAACTCCTGAATCCTGAAGAGCCGAAGAGAACCCGGACCATCAGATCCAGAGGGATGCATGGTGGAAATTCGTTGTATCCGGGTGAAAGCACTCTGGGAGGAATGAGTGCGTAATATTTTGAAATACCCGAAGCTCGAATAGCCGAAGTAGCTGGGGGCCGTCGATCTGTGGGAGGACACATGTCAATAGATCGTGGACTCCGGGTGAAACACTCCAGGAGCAAGTGAGCGTGGAGAAGTTGAGAGTTGAGATTCCCGAAGGCCGAAGTCCAGAAGTGGACTAGAGCCATTGATTTGAGGAGGACACGTGGCATAAGATCTACCATTTCAGAGAAAGTCACTCTGGGAGAAACAAGAGTGTGTTGAACAAGAACTCCCGAAGGTTAGAGAGCTGAAGGTCATCCGAGCCATCCATTTTCTAAGAAAAGGTGTCAACAGATCTTCCACTCCGGAAGATAGCCACTTCAAAGAAGGCATGGGAATGTTTGAAACTCCTGAATTCCAGAGTCCCGAAGTGGATCACAACCGTTGATTGCGAAGGGATGCATAGAGTTCGATCTGTAACTCCAGGTACGACGTACTTCGGAGGAAAAAGGCGTAGGAATGTTTGAAACTTCCGAATGCCGAAGTCCCGAAGTGAATCAGGACCGTCGAAAATCCCCAAGGACACGCGACGTCAGATTGTGAACTTTGAAGAATTCTCATTCCGGGGGAATTCATGCGGTGGTTGCCTTAATGCCTGTTGTTTTGGCATTTAGTCACAACTCATGATCATATGCAAGTATAAGGGGAATGGAAGAACCTGAAGGAATTAGAAGAGGGTATTTTCTAGTTTTGAGCTTGATTTGGAGCATGGAGACCGTGGCTGGAAAGCCCTGGGAGAGCAGAATGAAATAAAGACCCCTTAATGAGGATATTGTTCTCTGAAGGAGAACAAAATTTTTATGCCCCATCGTGGGTGTGTTACAAATTGGTATCAGAGCATGGTTACAACACTTGGCCTACTTGGGCTCATGCACAAGTCGTATAAAGAGGTATTGTTATTTTCATTTACTCTTTGAGGAGAAGGACTACATATTGAACCTATGATTTTGGGAATTCTTGTTGAATTTCAACAGAAGAATTTCTTTAACCCTTTGTGAAAGTGATAACTACTCTTACTGGAGTAGGGATATACTAATTAACATTAATAATAAGACTTGAATGTGGATAGTTGAAGGTGGCAGGGTTCTGTCAAGGGTAGCTAAAGCCTGAAGGACAAATGACCTGGCGTTCGTAACACTGCCTCTAAGCATGGGCAATTGGAACCTCATGCACTGATGATGGATGATTATATAATGGTTAATACCTTTGTGGTCTTAAAGGAATCTGATAGGATCAGGTAGGATCCTTGGAAGCATAATTACTGCTTTATATTAAACTCAAAGTATATAACTCCTCATGACCATAAGAAAGGTGAGATGGGTAAAGTCCTATAGAAGTTGAGGCAAGAAGGTTTTCTTGCCAGCTGTTATAGTATAAAAGGGAAAGTGACCCTGGTTGGTTATTCCCATAAAGAGAAGGCAACATCGGTATGAGTTATAACTATGAGATTAGTCATGTAAGCGACTGTAATCTCTAACTAAAGAACACTAATGATGAATACTTAGTTGTGTGTGTATGTTTGAGTGCATGGATTTAAAGCATTGTGAAGCTTCTTGATATGAAGCCTAAGATTAATACTAGGTAGGTACGAATGATATTGAATGTTCAAGTGATGCACATGTATGATGTAAGAGTATAAGTACACTAAAGGCCCAATATGGTTGCCCTGATGAGTGAAATGTGAGGCAAGCATAACACTTGCCAAGATTGAATGAATACCATGGATGCATGGTTGACTCCATTCTGAAGAGTCATGAAAGTTCTGTTTTGAATGGTAGCTTAAGGGGAATGTGCTCCATCTCCCTAGGAAAATACAGTACAAATAGATGAAAGAGTAAACGATCAAGGATTCTCTGTTGTCATAATAAGAGGCAAATGATTATGAATATGGCTAAGTACATCATGGATGTAAGTTAACAAAAACTAGAATATGTATGGATGCATAATCTAGAATGCATGTCTATGTCCCTTAAAGAATGCTTATTAACAAGCTGAAGCTAATTCAAGGTTGAGGCCATCAAAGATAGTGATGGATATGCAATGAGGAAGTTGCATGCTGAAGAAGTTCCATGTGAAGGAAACTATGCAAGGACTCTGTCAGAAGAACATAGTCACAACCCTAATAATTGCGGAAGGTTGGGCAATGGGCTGCAAAGCTTGTTAGTATAAGAATCTTGGATTACATTTTAAAATAAAATGTGTAAGAGGAATACTAACAACTGAATATTGACCACTCTGAGAACCGAATGATAATGTGAAGGATGCACAAGTTCATGATCCACTATGAACAAAAAACTTACTATTAAAGCATGCCGATGTATCCAAAAGGTTAGGGTGATGTCTAACCAAGGCTACTCAAGGAAAGGAGTAGGGAGATCCCAACATGGATTAAGTTGCAAAAGCAAAGAATTGGAAGAAGGGGAGAGCCCCTAACTCCTTTTTTGATATGTGTCATGTTTCCTTTGGAATGAGAAAACTAATTTACTAATAAAGGTAAATGTTTTGACACCATAGTGATGACGATTGTATTACTGCAGAAACAGTTGAGAACTGTCTGTATTGCATTCATGAAAACCTTTGAGGATAATGTGATGAAGAACATAAAGAAATGCTAGGACATTTTGAAGATGTTTTATGGATTTGAATGGATGATACATGCATTTTAATTGATATTCCAACCAAGGATGCATGTTGTGTATAAAAAGGAATTGGAACTGTTGAGGAAGACAATTACCAATGATGGAAAACCTCAAGTAGAGGATGACCATGGGAAGGCTACGGTCGAAATATTGTTGACAGGATTGTAAGAATCCCCCTAAAGCATTGCTGATAAGGTAAAAATCATAAAGAGGGTGCTAGCAGCCAAGAATAGGTATGAAAAGATTGGGTGAGAATCCCTTCTAAAATATTTTTCATTGTCTCATGTTATGCACAAAATTTTGAAAGGGAAGTTGTATGCCATGGATACCCAAGTAGGGTATGATTCGAGAAGGAGAACCCGAATTATGGAGGTGTGAACCTCTAGCAGTGAAGACTGATTGTATGATGCAAGAGCATCTAAACCAAATGATCTCTGTTGACTCAAAAGGTCAAAAACCTTTACTAAGAGATCGTAGAAATCCCTTGTATCAACTACAGATCTAGATCGCGAGGATCACGAGAGAAAACCCTGATCGAATCAGGTTAATTAGGACCCTGAAAGAGGAAGTGAACACGAGCTGTTCATCGGAAGGAAATTGATCTCATTCGTTAGATCGATTTCAAGATCCACTGGAGTTAACGAATCAAACGCCAGTCATTCGATAAGATCGATGACCCGTATTCATTGCAAAAATTGAATGGGAACATGGGTTAATGACGAAGCATGTGCCCATAATTTAATTCAATATAACTTTCTTTTGAGTTTGGGGTCTAATCGTAGATCAGACGGATCGTATTGATTGCGGAGCGTGAAGGCAGAATTAACGGGCACGCTAGTTCATGGCCCACAATTAACCAACACCGTTGACCTCGTCGGAGTGGATGATCAACAACCACGATTAAAAGAGTTGGGCAAGCACATTTCGGATTGCGGAGATTGAACTCTCCGATATAGAGTGAACACATTGGGGATTCCGTAAACATTGTGAACCGTTGATCTGTGAACGATTGGTGGGTGTACTTGCAAGGAACCTACATGTTAATACCACGTAAACTCGTACTGTGATTGGGTTATGTGGTTGAATTTGGAAATCAAAGCTCTACTCTCAGTCTAAATTCTCGGTCAAATACTTCTATGTCGGGGTTGTTGTATTTGGAATCGTGTGGTTTAGAATCGATCTAGGGATAAGATCGATGACTTGTATTCATTGCGGGGAAGGTATATGCACGCGGGTTAATGTCAGGACATGTACTCGTAAATTAAACTCAATATAGTTTTATTTTGAGTTTTGGGTCCGATCGTAGATCAGACGACCCGTATTCATTGGGGAGATCGAAAGGAGAATTAAACCGCGAGCTAGTTGAGGTTCCGCAATCCCTTGCAAGCTTTGGATATGGGGGAAGACAACTCTTCACTGTCGAATTGCAGACAAGGGGTTAAGCCAGGATCATAACGCCTGGACATGGGAGCTGAAAGGATAGCGCCTGAAAAGAATAAAGCCGAGGTCGATGCTCTCGGTCGCATGAAGAGAAAACAAAGTTCCTTTGGGACAATCAAGGAAGATAGAGTTTATCACACTACAATTAGACAATGGTCGCGGGGACTGGTTTTATGGGAATCATGGTTCTCATATTTATCACGTTGCATGGAATGCATGTTTACATAAGAGGGAAGATGACAGATTTCCCATTAAGGAAGGAGGACATTCCAATACTCTACTTAATTTATAGAGGTATTAAGGAAAAGATAATTTCTTGGGTGGCCACGAGTGTTCGCACCTTGGTTACTAATAAAGGCATAATTATTGGGTGCATTCATGCAAAGCTTTTAAGTTTCATGTGTACCAATTTGGGATCTTGATCGGCCTATAGCAGGAAGTATGGTCTTGCTGTAAGAATGAATGAAAATGAATAAGCCATATGATGAAAAGGTTGGTTAAATTCCAACACACCATGACCAAGAACCTGTCTTAGAATGTGACAAACTTGAAATCAATGCAAGAGTGCATTAGGTATGAATGTGGCCATGAATATTGGAACATTTTTAAAATCCTTTGAAATGTTGAATTACATTTTGAAAGGTTTGGTATGTTGAAATGAGGCATAGGCAAGGAATGAGATCCCGTTTTTATGTTTATGTAGATGTGATGAGCTGTTAGTATGCATGGTTTTGAATACACACACACACACACAGACATATATATACATGGATGCATGAGAGACTAACAGTTTGTTTGGCTGTGTAAAGAATGAACTGCAGGAGGAAAAGGGTCTTGGATATGGCAGTGTTGTAAGCCCATAAGGAAGACCAATTGCCTGCTGAGCCAAACTGCAAGGAATGGTATTTCCTTTTTGAGAAAGTGAATTGGATTGTTAGTATGCACAATTCTGAAATTGTTTGTGAGCCACTGCAAGTATGCGATGAAAATATAATGTGCATGAGAACTAACAATTTGTTTAGCCGATGAATGAATTGAAGGAAGAAAGAGTCTTGGATATGGCATCGTTGTAAGCCATAAGGAAGACCAATTGTTTTTTGAGCCAAACCGCTATGGGAAGGAAAGTCCCATAATTATGAATTTGGTTCCTGTGTGGAACAAATATGAAAATAAAGTGTGTAATTTGGAAATATGTGGGTGACAGATTTACCAAAAAGCTTTGAAATTAAAATTTATGATGATGTCTCATGAATTTCTGTATGCCTGTGATATGGGTGAGAAGAAAAGATTTGTCCAAAAAAGATAGATGAAGGCTGTCAATTCGTAAAAGCATGAAAAATGGCTACTGTTGAGCCATGCGAACCCCGTGGTAAGCCATGATCGCCTAGAATATGTTGTGTTGAGGTAACACAAGCTCGAGGGATGCCTCAACGAAGCAAGTTTGAGGGATGCCTCAATTGTAAGGCTCAATAAAGTCTCTAGAATTCTTCCTGTGTGATAAAACCTTGGCAAGGCAAGCTGGATCATTCGAGGGACTGTATAGCAGAGAAGGGGATGCCTGAGCCTRAGCCTAGAGGGTGAGTGACCGCAAGGAAGAGGAGACCTTGATAATTCTTGTAAAATATTGATTGGGATCATGCACACAATGGGTAGTTCTTCCTGTGCGAGAAAACCTTAGCGAGGCAAGATGGATCACCCAAGGGACTGYATAGAAAAGAAGGGGATGCCTGAGATTGGGCCTGGAGGGTGAGTGACCGCAAGGAAGAGGAGACCTTGATAGTTCTTGTAAAATATTGGGATCATGCACACAATGGGTATGTCAAGGAAAAACAATGAGCCTGGATAAAAAGACAACCATGTGGATACAAACCCACAAACTACGCAAATAATTATTGTGCTAGATTATGAAATTTTCCTAGAAATTTTATGCAACAGTAAAATGCTTTCACATGAGACTATGATTAATGTGCTTCTTGTCCAAGAATTTATTGAACATAAGCGATGAAGGATAAGAGTATGGAAAGGACCTGACAATGAAAGAGGATCGAGATTTCTGAAGCAACTGGATGAGGAATTCATAACATGTGATATTGAGAAAGAACACCGAGGATGGTGTTCCTTTTAAGGGGGAGGGGATTGCAACACCCATGTTTCCCCCAACTTGTAATTAATCACAAAATAGGATTACCGTGCTAAGGCATGTGGACGATGTAAATGTATTATTGTTAAATTGCCCATAACTGACTGTTGGGGGGTGAAGCCTTGAAGTACGAGCCATGATATTTCTAGAGGAAATAATCAGTTAATGAAGGAAAGGACTGGTGGTTGAACAATCGACCAACCCCATGAATGGAAACATGGGCTGTCAGCCTGAAATACCACATAGACCTATAGACCCGAGCTTCCTTCTAACATAAGGAACAAGATAGGTCGGAAAACTTCCCAAAGAAGGAAGGTAAGATACATACATGGGAATGGTAAGAGAGGAGACACCAGATAAGGGCACAAGCTCGGAAGGAGGTGCACGAACCAAAAGGGAGTGCAGAGAACACAACCTGAAGAACCATAATGTAAGCTTGATGCTGAGGAAACATCTGATAAACCTCGTAGGGTCGCTATGACAGAGAGAATCTCTCTGAGAGATGGCATAAATTCCCTAGTGATATCATGGCTTGGAACAGGGGTGGCCAGAGTGCTAAGAATGAATGTCTCTGAGCCTATGGTTGGGTGGAAAGGCACACACCCACAGTCAGTTAGTTGGTTGCAATTTGTAGTAGATAAGTATTCTCCTACCTTGTGTAATTGAGTTGTAACTGTGTAATAAAATTGGATATACTGTGAATGTTTTAGGGATGTGCATGATTGCTTGATGATTATACTGTATCCCTTTTATTTCTGCTCGATTGTTTAATTACACAAGTAAGAAATTATAGGGTTCAGACATGACTTGTACTCGTAGATGCTTGAACCTTGTGGTGGCTTAAGCTAGAGCCACAAACCGTGAGTTTGTTGACCTTGGGCATAGTTTCACATATGCATGTTGTTAGCGATATTTCTTGTAAAGGGGGGATAGAACGCTAAAGAATGGGTTAAAACCCACTTGTCCAAAGTTTCGGATGATAATGCACCCAGGGTAAGTCACGAGCAGGTCTGGGCGGTCCAGATTTGCGCGCCCAGATTGACGACGCATATTGGATTCTGGACCCCCTTGCATTTCTACCTTTAAGCGGAGGGGGGGGGGGGTCCGGAATCGGGGGCGCACCTCTCCAACGATCCAGATTAGCGCGCCCGGATCAACGACGATGAAGGCAATTCTGGACCCCCCCCCCGCCTTTCTACCTTTAAGCAGAGGGGGGGGGGTCCGGAATCGTGGATGCAGTTTCCGACGACCACGATTGAGGAGCCCAGATCAACGGCTCAGGCGCGACCCCGACCTTCTCAGCTGCCCTGTCTTTAACCCCGTGTGGGCCCTTCTTCCGTCGTGACATCTTCCTTTCCACCTTTCCCTTGCTGCCGTGTGTCATCCATCTGCCTCCCCATCTTCGCCCAGGTGGCCCATCCTCCGTCTCACTATCCACTCGCCACCTGTCGCGTGTCCCGCTCCTTCTCCATGCCAGCCTCTCACCAAAGAGCGAGTCCACTATCCCTCGTCTTCCTCCTCTTCTGCCTGTTTTATTCCACCATGTTCCCTCCTTTGTCACTCTTCTCGCGCCATGCCTTTCCCTTCACGACCTTGTAATCCGACGCCATCACTCCTATCATTTGCCCCATTCTCCGCGTTGGCCTTTCATGCCTGTCCTTCAAGCTATTCAGTTATTCCAGGTGGCAACGTGAGGGGTCTTCCATATCCCGAAGTGCTGAGTTGGCCGGGCCATTCTCAATCCCAAGAAGCAGTTATTGAAGCGGTTGGTGGTGGTTAGACATCGTCTCCTCCATAATGGGAAAGTCCTGCATTGGATTAAAGGCACGTTGATTCGCCGAATAAACTGTCAGAAGATCGACTGCGTCTACCATAAGTTGCACGACCATTCAGAGATTACAGCCCCGTATTGTCAGAAGCCATGCAGACGCAAAGCTTTCAATGCTACATCTCGATCTTGTTGCTGTTGTTAGTTTGAGTATATGAAGGCATTTTAGCCATTTTGGTAAGCATCGATGGTAGAGCTAAGCTCCCGACTGTAAAGTTTTTATGACCATTCTGGATTCCTGGTTATGTATCTGTGTTTGAGACTTATTGGTTTATAACAAACAGTTTCCCTTTTTCATCTCTGTTTTCGTCTTATGCTGGAGATTTCATGTTCGAATGATTCGCTTGAATTAATACCGTGATGTTATGGTAAATGATTTATTGTTGCATTGCTGTTTCTCTGGTTTCTTGCGTTCGGAAGTAAGAAGATCTTGTTTTCAGATGCCTGCTCTCATCGTCTGTTAGAAGCTTGATGCCTATAGCAGATCCTCGCACCCTTCTCATGAAGTCTTCCACCTACTCACCCTTATTACTACTCACTGTTTGAATTTTATCAAGACCTCGCTCGTTTGGTGCATGCCTGGCCCAGTCTCGGAGCTGAGACGACTGTTCTGAGTTTGCTTCCATTTGATCAACCCCTTTCAAACAAATCGTGACATTAAACTGATGGGTGTCAGGCTCTGCTCCTGCAAGCAATCCAGGAGTGACTTCTTACGCTAACACATGTCGACACTCCTAGTCATTCTGAGTCCCTGAGAGGAAGGAGTCTATTAAAGCTCAGGAGAGATAGTGCACGTATGCACAGGCTCTCTGCGAGGCAGGAAAATATCGAGAACCACTTAAGTCCTAGATTTGAGGAAGAGCGCAAAGCTATTAAGCCTTTCAGAGATAACAAAGCTTAGGAAGGATAGCGAGATTGAAGTATCGAAAGGAAAGGTTCCTTTGTTTGGAAGAAGAACGAACGAGATTTGTTCGGGAAGAGCCAAGGTCCATTGTAACCATTGGATACAGGAAGGAGCATGAGAGTTAACCCCTTGAGTCCTTCGGACTTCGCGAGTTCGACGAATTGAGAAATTTTGTCGTAAGGGAGGTAAAATACCCGAAGTCCCAAAGTTAATCCGAGCCTTAGATCTGAGGATGCCTGGGAGCCATCCCGACCATCAGATCTATGAGGTATTCATTCCAACGTTGACCGCTTCAGGAGAATAGAGGATTAGTAATGCCAAAAATCCTGAAGAACAAAGTAGCAAAGTAATGTGGACGCGTAGCGGAAATCCGTTGTATTCGGGTGAAAGCACTTCGGGAGGAATGAGTGCGCATGAGTTGAAACTCCCGAACCCTGAAGAGACGAAGAGAACCTCGATCGTCAGATCCAGAGGGACTCATGGTGGAAATCCATTGTATCCGGGTGAAATCACTCCGGGAGGAATGAGTGCATAAGAGTTTGAAACTCTTGAAGCCCGAATAACCAAAGTAGCTGGGGGTCATCGATTTGTGGGAGGACACGCGTCAATATATTGTGGACTCCCTGTGAAACGCTCCTGGAGCAAGTGCACGTGGAGAAGTTGAGAGCTAAGATTCCCGAAGGCCGAAGTAGACTAGAGCCGTTGATTTGAGGAGGACACGTGGCAAAAGATCTGCCATTTCGAAGAAAGTCACTCCGGGAGAAACATGAGTGTGTTGAGCAAGAATTCCCGAAGGCTGGAGAGTTAGATTTCATTTGAGCCGTTTGTTTGCTAAGGACATGTGTCAGTAGGTCTTCCACTCTGGAAGATAACCACTTCAAAGAAGGCATGGGAATGTTTGAAACTCCTGAACGTTGGAGTCCCGAAGTGGATCACAACCGTTGATTGCGAAGGGACACATGGCACTCAATATATAACTCCGGGTACGACGTACTTCGAAGGAAAAAGTCATAGGAATGTTTGAAACTTCCGAATGCCGAAGTCCCGAAATGAATCAGGACCATCAAAAATCCCCAAGGATACGCGACATCGGATTGTGAACTTCAGAGAACTTTCATTCCAGGGGAATTCGTGCCGTGGTTTCCTTAGTGCCTGTTGTTTTGGCATCTGGTCACAACTCACGAGCATATGCAAGTATAAGGTGAATGGAAGAACCCAAAGGACTTAGAAGAGGGTATTTTCCAGTTCTGAGCTTGGTTTGGAGCATGGAGGCCGTGGCTGGAAAGCCCTGGGAGAGAAGAATGAATTAGAGACCCCTTAATGAGGATATTGTTTTCTCAAGGAGAACAAATTTTTTATGCCCCATCGTGGGTGTGTTACATTTGTGGGTCAACTTCAAGATGAGGTAGTCTCTTTGAGGAGTCAATTGGAAGAAATTCAACTGCATTCTGCCAAGGAGAATTTTGATTCACTTACGATTAATGGTCGCTGGTCCAGAAGGGAGGTGTTTGTAATCCTAGACCCGAATGCTCCAGCGACACCTTTAGACAATCAAGAGGAAAATGAAGAGGAGGTTCATAAAGATACCATTACTATATATTAGTTATGTTTTGTTTTTATGGATAAATGGTCTTTATTACCGTATTTAGTTAGTTCAATTCTGCAATAGTATTAGATTTTGGAGAAACAACAAAGATAGGATAGGCAATTGGATACTTGTTTTTTTGGGTCAACTGGAATTTTGTGTTGGTATTTGGTTTTCCATTTTGTACTTGGCACTCTAGGTCACACCCTTTTTATGAATAAAAATCCTCCAGTCTTTGTGAACAAAATAAAACTCTTCTTTATATGTTAGCACCTATTGGAAAACATCCATGGATGGTTGTAAATCAATCAAAATATACACATCATGAAAAATATGCAATCTTAAGTAAGGAAAATGCATTAAGTACTCACAAAATTTGCAATAAACCATTTTTTGTTTTGTCGTCCAATCTTATATGTTGAATGGGATCCTTTTTCTTTTCTTTTTTGCAAATACAAAACAATTGAAAATTAACATTTCATTCGATAATTGAACTCACTGTACATAAAACATTAATGAATATATACATTTGATGCACATGGTTGTTGGGATGGTAAAGTATTATATTACTCTTCATTGATTTTAACTTTGTTGATATGCTGATTTTAACTATTCTTCTAGTATATTTTGTTTATTGTAGGGGATATATTAATGAATTTAGAAATTGATGTTGTCAAAGACAACTTGCATTGGGACTACTTTTAGATGTCCCCTTGGGGCATAAGAAAAAGATCATTAAGCAATTGTATTTTTGGATTTTTAATGGAATTGATGTAAATGTGTTGCTTATTTTGACATTTGTTTTATAAAGTTGTTGGTTGCATGTGTACTATTGAAAAACAAATTCCATGCTTATAATAAATGTTTGGCTTGATGTTTGGACATACTAAGTGTGTGTTTACTAATATCATCAATTTAACAATATTTTTGCAATTAATACTTTGATGATGAACGACATATCTACCATCTAATGTTGTACCTCATAACAATGATAAACCAAGAGAAGGCCATTAAATGGGCACAACTTGGAGAGGAAGCAAGAAAACTAAACATGAAAATTAAAATATAAAACACACAAACACTTAGAAACTACGTTAAATTCCTTGAATACATGGATTAACTCCATTAAAAAATGGACACCTTTAGTGTATAATTCAGTAGACAAATGTTTCATAGCACGGTGCAAGTCTATTGTTAGTGCATTATCCTTCTCCCTAATACACAACTTATTCTTCCTTATCTCTTCAATGTGTTGTTTTGCAGTTGCCATGCCCATAATTAACATAAAGTAAATTCGAACTCTAGCACAATTAAGAGAGATTCCAATCTTCCCCTTTAAATTTACTTCAACGATGAGAAAAAATGTTCAAATACCCCCCTAGAGTAAATCACAATGAGTAATTTCATCGGATGGAAATTCACAATTTGTGATATTAATGATGAATGCTTTGTGATTGAATGTGAAATAAATGCTAAGTAAAACTATTGATGACAGGTAATGTAAGCCTTGTACAATTATTGTGTTTGGTAAAAATATTAATGGTAGGTAATGTAAGCCTTGTACAAACATTGTGTCTGGAAAATCCAAAATTATGCCAGTCGCCTCCAAAAATAATTGGCAGGTAATGTAAGCATTGTGTCCTAAAAATCTAAAAGCAATTATGATAATCATCTTAAAAAATAAACCTTGATGCACCATCATGAGCATTAAACTAGAAAAACAAAGAGAAAAAAACATCACTTCACAATTTCTTTATTGTCACACATTAAACTAATAAAAGGGTTTTTATGTGTATAAGCATCTTTGTTTTTCTATAATAGCACCTAGTAAGTAGTGTACTAAGTACAAGCATATTTTATGTGCACATGCATATAAAATAATCAAGATGTGTTTGATACATACTTAAAAAGATGCATTAAAGACATTTTGTGTAAAGACTTTTATGTGCTAAATGGTTTATTGCAATGAGAAAAGTTAAATTAAAGTGGACCTTATCATTGTTCCCATGGCTAATGTTAATGTTTTATGTGCTAAATTAGATGGTTTGTAGGTTAAAGAGGACCTTATCATCCTTCCCCCCAAAAAAATTATTATACACCTAACTTAATGAAAACATAGTGTATGAAATTAAACATCCTAATCACATCAATGGTTTATAATGCATGTTGTAATCGTGATTGTAAAATTGTTGTTCCTATGGCTAATTACCTGAAACTCATTAAAATAATTAGCTCTGAATTAATTGTGTTGATAAATGTACGTCTATGTTTTTTAATTCCAATGAAAAGATTAATGAAGAACATTTTTTCTATCATTGTCCCTCTTCAATGGATTTAAAGTTTTTGTTCTTTTAAGAAAAAATTATTCTCTATACTTAATGTTCATAACCTTCTTAAGATGGATTTCTTTAACTTTCTTATTTGTTATTAAGATGAGTTTATTTAATATTAATTTTTATAATCACATGTGCTAAATATTTTGATAACTTAGAAAAATAAACTATAAAAGATCAAATCACATTTCTTCATACATAAAAGTTCTACATCTTATCAAACTTGGAGTGCTTGTATCATTGATGCCAAACAAACATTCAATACATTTCAAAAATTCTTTAACACAAAATACACTCACATATCTATAAAAAATAACCAATACACTTATAACACTTACATAGTTGTGAAGTATGACGAAAATCACAAGATGTTGAAATTTTAAATTAACGATAATGTCCATCACAAACTTAATATAGACAAACCGTGCACAATGCCATGTGTATTTGCAAGGCTTGATTCAATTCATAAGTTTAATGTCAACATCACCTTGGCAACTATTTCAATAAGCAACATAAGATCCCATTGCTCGTCATCCATCTAAGTTTTCCAAATTTTATTGTGAAGTAATTTTGTATGTTCCTGTAACATCCCGCTCTTGCGAGCACATGTTATCGACTTATTATTTGAGGACACTTGTGTGCAAGTGATCCGATTATAGTACATGATTGTATATTTTGCTTGTGGATCTTTATGATGATGTTGATGACTATGACTTGATGTTATTGATATATGCGTATTGATAGATGCTATTGACGAGTTTTCCCCGAGTGTGCAGGACACTTGACAGATTGTGGATGCCGATGGCATCAATGGACCTCCTTGGACTCCAGATTGAGTCAGGGGGTGGATAGTATTGGTTTGAGTATTTCATTTATGCATGTGTGACATATGATCGATTATATATTATGATGTTGTATATGGATCATTAACAATGTTTCGTTGATGAATGCAGACTGATGATTGTTTGCTAATCTAACTCACATAAGGAGTAAAGGGGCCATGCACATAGACCAAATATTGAGGGAGAGGTGTGGCAGAGTCCCTGTCACAACCTACTAGCATTCCCTCCATGGCTCGAATTGTAGGCGAACGATTACCTAGTTTGAGAGATCCACGATGCCGTGAGGGCAAACTGAGACATATGATCGATTATATATTATGATGTTGTATATGGATCATTAACAATATTTTGTTGATGAATGCAGGCTGACGATTGTTTTCTAATCTGACTCACATAAGGAGTAAAGGAGCCATGCACATAGACCATATATTGAGGGAGAGGTGTGGCAGAGTCCCTGTCACAGCCTACTAGCACTCCCACCGTGGCTCAAATTGTAAGTTAACGATTACCTAGTTCGAGAGATCCACGATGTTGTGAAGGCAGACTGAGACATATGATTGATTATATATTATTATGTTGTATATGGATCATTAACAATGTTTCGTTGATGAATGCAGGCTGATGATTGCTTGCTAATCTGACTCACATAAGGAGTAAATGGGCCATGCACATAGACCAGATATTGAGGGAGAGGTGTGGCAGAGTCCCTGTCATAGCCTACTAGCACTCCCCCTGTGGCTCGAATTGTAGGTTAACGATTACCTAGTTCGAGAGATCCACGATGTCATGAGGGTAGACTGAGACAGTCACTCACGAGTATTTCTAAGGGGCGCGTTATAAGACACTGTCCTTATTCATTAGAAGCCCTTAGTCTCTCACAAGGTCGCCCGAATGGAGTGTTGACTCCAAGGGTTGGACAACTACCAAAACTAGTCAAATGTGAGTGGCACCCTTGGAGCACGGTGTGTGTCTTGAAGGGCATGTCGTAGAAATAAAACCCGAGTCAATGAATCTAGGTGACCTAGAAAACCTTGAGCAAATAATTAAACCCTATAAAATCTTTAAGCATTGTTGGCTTTAATTAATTAATGAATTAAGGATTGAATTAATTAATTGCGAATCCCCAAATGAAAATCTAAGACTATGCGAAAATTATGCCTAAGTTGGTAAGAAGACTAAAACTATTTATTAACTAAATCAAATAGGAATGAGGTAAATCAAATTGAGAAATTAAGAAAAATAAAATAAACCTAAAGATTGATTTAATACACCTATGTGCAAGAAAATACCAAATTGGAATTTAAGGTAAGAAAGGAATAAAGTTGAAAGAATGTGTGTGCATAGAAGGGTATCTAGAGTTTAGTTAACACTAGTCTAACTAGAAGAAGATTCCTATTTTAAATCAACTCAGATTTAGTAAGGTGTCGACCATTAATGGGAATAAAGGGAATAAAGAGACAACTATGAGCGAATTAAGGAGTGCTTTTAGGAAGGGTGAGATAAATCGACTTTTAAATTAAATTATAATATGTATTTACTTGTGCAACTTGGGGAAAGGGTGACAAGTGTAGGGGGGGAAATAATTATAAATTATTTAAATTAAAAAACAAATTAATTGTGCAAGTGGGGATGTGTTATGGGGAAATTCTATAAAACAAATGGCTGAGATTAGAAATGGATCGCCGGGGTTTTGGGTAAAGTTATGCTACATAATTTTTGACTGGTTTTACTTGTGAGAGTTGGGATACCTATCTTGAGAGAGAGTGGTGGCTCTACCTTGCGAGGCGAGCTGCGAGCTAGAGGATTTCTCGTTGTGTGTGTACATGGCCCCTTTGTGGCTCGAGGGACTATGGGGGAAGAAGAGTACCTTAGCATTGGCTGGGAGGTACTGGTGAAATCCTTGGATTGACATGCAAAGGAGCTAGACGCAAGTTCAATTGGAGTTCTTCGACAATATCCACCTCATCAACGACAAATTATTGGTTACAATACTCCATTTGTATTATTGTTTAAAATTTATGAATATTGTAGTTAATTTGCGTTGAGGTAAATAAGGACCTTATGGAATTTTGTATCAAAATTTTTAATTGAATTGTGCATTGAGTGGATGCTTATGTAGTGTAAAATGTGAGGGAATGCTTAGAGATTTTTGTGTTTATTGGGCCTTGAACCGACTCCATTGGTGGCGAGATTCAACCCTTTCTTTTCCAAAATCCGGGATGGTTTCGTGAATACTTGATTGATGAATTGCTACTATCGAAAATATAATTATGTATCTATATGCATAACCACTGCACATTTACACATTTACTGATCACTGCCCTCGAATGCTTATTAGAGTTTTTATCAAATGATTGATTTTGTCCATAGAACAATATAGTTGTTAAGTATTGGGCTCCCTCTCATGTAGCGATCTTTGCCCATCTTTTTGTGCTTTCTTCCAAACGATTTACATAAGTTATCTCCCGAGGCGAATTTACCTTCAGGGATTTTTCAGCAATTTTATTAGGGGATTTTATCGGCCAAGAGCTGGAGTCCAGGCTTACATCCCTAATTAATAATAATAAAAAAATGCATTTCTATCCTCTGAGCTGCGAAATTATCCAGAAACTTGTTATCTCCTCTGCGTTTTTACTCAGCGACTTTCACCCAACTTACCCTGCATTTTTCTCTGCGATCTGCTTGGAGTTTACCCACGTTTTTATTTCTCTGCGATTGCTTGGGGTTTACCTGCGTTTTTATGACTGGAATATGCCCTCTGAGTTCCTTCTCGATTTGTTTTTATGCTTTCTCCAGCTGGCGAATGCCTCAGAGTTCGCCCAACGTTTTTATGAGTTTCTCTCAGCCATCTATTGCGCCCTCCATTTTACTCATTGCTTGACAGAGATTGGGTTTCCTTGTGCGCCCTCTCACTGCTCGTTTTGACAGATTTCGGGCCAGTTATTGTGCCTTCCATTTTACTCATTGCTTGACAGAGATTGGGTTGCCTTGTGCGCCCTCTCACTGCTTGTTTTGATATATTTCGGGCCAACTATTGCACCCTGTATTTTTACTCATTGCTTGACAGAGATTGGGTTGCCTTGTGCGTCCTCTCACTGCTCGTTTTGACAGATTTCGGGCCAGCTATTGGGCCCTCCATTACTCATTTCTTGAAGATGTGGGTTGCCTTGTGCGCCTTCTCACGGTTCTCTTTTGACGGATTTCGGGCCAGCTACTACGCCCTCCCATTACTCCTTTCCTTGACTGAAATTGGATGGCCAAGGCGCCCTCTCTTTGCGCACTTGCTGATGGTATTCGGGCTTGCAATGGACCCATCCCATCGCTCAATCTGGACTGAATCCGGGTGTGCTAAGTGTTGATGATTGCAACTATGTGAGACATTCTCCAGCTTACAAACCTGTGATATGTGGATCATTGAAGCTATATGAGACTTTGTCCAGCTTACAAACCTGAGAGAAATCCCCTAAGAAGGGTACATGGTTCCTATCTGAGACAGATCTGGAACGTAGAGATGACCTCCTCCATTCAGAGAGTTGAGAAGAACTCTAGATGATTATCCTGTGGGAAAGACGATTTGCTAAGTTGGACATGCTTGTGGCTGAGCACAAGGTGAATTTGTGAAATCCCAAAGTGCCGGGTGATCGTCATGAGAACATAAATGAAGATGATTTATTAGCCTCCTCTGAGAAGCATAGTTGACGAGAAACTCCAGATGACTCCCTGTGTGACGCAGTGGGAAAGAAGATTTGTTGAGTGGACGTGCCTGTGGACAAGCACAGGTGAATGTGTGAATAACTGTTTCTTATGTGCAATGCAATGAGCCAGAGATATGGACATCCCTATGGATGTGCCCCCAGTGGATGAGCACTAGTGGGTGTATCAGATCCCTTGCTATATTGTTCAAGAGTCAGACCTGTATGTAACCCTAATTGTAATGTAAAGGGTACAGGTCGGCCCCACCTTAATGTGATTAATTATAAATGTAAAAGATAATTAATCTGATTAATATTAATTATAATGTGACTTAGAGAGGTCGGCCCTATTGTGCCAATAGACACTTCTGTTGATAGGACAAGTCTAATATAAGCAAAGGAAGATTCCCCATTGTGGAGTCATATCCTTCATACAAGTTTGGAAATTTCAGCAAGTACATCTTCTTGGGAAAAGTGCACACCTCTCTTGGGCGCTAGTCTTCTAGGGTTTGAGCAGCCTCTTGTGTGCTAAGTCCTATTGGTGGTGAAGGTATTTATCTTGAAGAATATAGAAAAGGATTTGGCTGGGTTTTTTTCCCTTGTTGATAAGGGTTTCCTAGGATACTTCTTGTGTTCTTGTGCATGGTGTTTCTTCTTGTGATCTTGGTTGCTGCAACATTCTTGTTTATGGTTAAGACAAATGAAAAATTGAAATGAACTACATGCTTAACCTAGCTTATTGAAAAATCAACATGGTATCAGAGCATAGGTCTTGAAGAACCCATTGCATAAGCTACAAGCTTTTACCATTCATCCCTCCTCTTCTGCAAAACCGTACGACCCTCCTAGGGTTTCCAGAAAATTCGTACGACCCTCTTCTTTTGAGTATTTCAACACTTCGAACTTGGACGTTGGGGTTAAAATTACCATAGGAGTGTATGACCTCCTTCAACGCACCTCCAACAAGCTTCATATTGCATTTCCGAGCATTTTGACTTTTTGGCCCTAGGGTTTCTAGGGTTTCGCTAATTTATGTAGAAATTTCAGAATTTGGGTTTCTGCAATTCCTTGAAGGAGCTCTTCAGCTCAACAATGTTCTCCTATCTTTCAAAGGATTATTGTTGGCAGTCATAAGTCCAACTAAACCTAAAAGTGCTAGCCTATCCTAGCCATTAGGTTTACTAGCCAAGTTGACAAGGGTTTGTGAAGATCAAAAAATGAGCAAAATCATAATGGGAGGGAAGCTTGATGATTCAAGCAAACTCAGTTCTAGGAAAACATGACCTCAAAGAAATGAAGCCATAAACATATCAACACCCTCAGGTATGCACTTGTATATATATTATTTCTATCATTGTCATGAAGAAAATTGCAGGACGAAGGAACCTTTTGCTGAAGTCATGGATCCAGAGGGATCTTAGTGCATTCAGAGGAACGACACACTAGAAGTGAAGACTCCAGGTCTGATAGTTGTAATTGTTATTCCTCTAACCAATAATTCTAAAGTTTGCTACATTACAAGTAGGTTTTGTAGATGGGACAACAATCCTTAAATTGTTTTGATTTTAGAGATGTACTCATTATTCTCCTTTAGGAGATATTCTTATTTTGGTTCCTCTTGTTTTCTTGTTCTAGATAGGTTAAGAACAAAGGAAGATGCTTATCCTTTAGAGGAGTCACTTGAATCAGAGGGAGTCAAAACTATTTGAGAAAGAGGAAGAATAGAACCATCATTGAAACAACCAATGCAATAATGCATGATCAAAATCTTTCTAGGATTCCATGGGCAGAAGTATGCATGGCACAATATATGTTCAGAACAAGTGTCTTCATTAGACTTTGAAAAACATAACTCTCGAAGAAGTCTTCACCAGAATGAAGCTTGATATTGAACACTTCAGGTTATTTGGGTGCCTAATGTATTTTCATGTACCCAAAGAGAAGAAGTCCAAGCTAGATCCTTTAGAAAGAAAGGATACAATGAATCTTCAAAGACACTCCAGATTGACATCCCTGGTCAAAGACAAATTAAGACAAGCATGGACGTTGTCCTTGAAGAAGAGATAGTCTTTCAAAGATCCAAAGAATCTCACATGGATATTAACAATAAGACAATACCTTCTCCCTCTTCAGCAGTTCAAAGGGAGACAAACATTATTCTAGTTGATCCAGTTGATATGTTCAGAGATATTGTAGTATGGCATAAAAGGCATACCTAGAATCACTCTGCAAGAGGCATAGAAACATACAAGCCTCTCAAGGCACATCCCGAGAAAGAAAAGGAGATTTTCGAGCTATCCTTCAGTCATGAGCCACTTCATTGATGCTGCGCCTCCTTGTCTTAGAGAAGCAACAAGAAAACATGTATGGCAGGATGCCATAACAAAAGAATACAAGTATATCTTAAAAAATGATGTATAAGATATTATTCAGGGACCAGAAGGGAAGTCTGTGGTAACTTCCAAGTGGATCTATAAGATCAAGCATGCAGTTGATGGAAGTGTCGAGAAATAAAAAAACGAGATCTATAGCCAGAGGTTTCTCACAAACAGAGGGAGTTGTCTATGATGAGACACTTAAAACTCGATACACTTTCATCCGTACTACCATCCATGAGTTGGAAATTATATCAGATAGATAGATTCTTGATGAGGTTGGATTTCATCAAGAGTGTTACTGATGCAAACCTACATTATTACAGTGTTGGTGATGAGAGCCTGAGTTTGATGACTTATTCCGAAATCCTTGTTGATTGGATACAAGTAATCCTTGAATTCTGAATTTGAGATGAAGAATATGAGTATGATGCACTACTTCTTGGGACAAGAAGTATGACAAAGGACCGATGAGATTTTCCTGAGTCAAAGAAAATATACAGTGAAAATATTAAAGAAGTTCAGTATGAAAAGAATGAAAAATCCATTGTGATGGATTTAAAGAAAAAGATTGATGATGATTCAGACGAGATTGATCCACAACTAATTGGATCACTGATGTATCTGGTTAACACCAGACTTGATTCATGCCATGCAGTGAATTTGCTTAGTTATTTCAAGAGTCAATCGAGACAGACTCACTAGACAACAACAAAACATGTATTAAGATATATACGAGGCACAATTGGATATGGCCTGAGATATGTCTCCAGAGTGAACCTGAGTTTGCAGGATATGCCGATTCAGATTGAGAAGAAAGTACAATGGATCGGAAGAGCACATCTAGTTGATGTTCTACCATGAAGTTTGCCATAATTTCTTGATGCAGCAGGAAATGAAATCTATGTGGCCTTGAATACCACATAAGCAGAGTATGTACCATTGAGTGTGTGAAGCAGTATGGCTTCACAAGCTTTTGACATATTTACTTGATCATGAGATGGATCCTAAGATGATAACAAAGAGCCGTGTATAAATATCCTTGAGACCCCAATGTTTCCTGATGGATCGAAACACAATAAGATGAAATATTCTTATATCAGAGATATGATGTAGAGGAAAATCGTACACATGCAATACCTTCCTACACACGAGCAGATTGCAAACATCTTCACCAAACTAACTTGGTGTAGAATGCCTCCCTAGTTGAGAGGGAGTATTGATGACTCCAGCCAAGACAAAATTCAGAGTACATCCTTGTGAGACTTGGCATGATGAAGAATGCCTCCCTAGCTGAGAGGGAGTGTTGATTATTGCATCTATGTGAGACATTCTCCAGCTTACAAACCTGTAAGATGTGGATCATTGCAGCTATGTGAGACTTTCTCCAGCTTACAAACCTGAGAGAAAGCACCTATCAAGGGTACATGGTTCCTATCTGAGATAGAGCTGGAACGTAGAGATGACCTCCTCCATTCAGAGAGTTGAGAAGAACTCCAGATGATTATCCTGTGGGAAAGGCGATATGCTGAGTTGGACGTGCCTTTGGCTGAGCACAAGGTGAACATGTGAAATCCCAAAGTGTTGGGTGCATCGTCACGAGAACATAAATGAAAATGATGTATTATCCTCCTATGAGAAGCAGAGTTGACGAGAAACTCCAGATGACTCTCCTATGTGATGCAGTGGGAAAGAATATCCGTTGAGTAGACGTGCCTGTGTACGAGCACATGTGAACGTGTGAAGAACTTGTTCTTTCATGTAATGCAGTGAGCTGGAGATATGGACATCCCTATGGATGTGCCCCTAGTGGATGAGCACTAGTGGGTGTATCATATCCATTGCTATATTGTTCAAGAGTCAGATCTGCATGTAACCCTAATTGTAATGTAAAGGGTACAAGTCAACCCCACCTTAATGTGATTAATAATAAATGTAAAAGATAATTAATCTGGTTAATATTAATTATAATGTGACTTAGAGAGGTCAACCCTGTTGTGCCAATAGACACTTCTGTTGATAGGACAAGTCTAATATAAGCAAAGGAAGATTCCCCATTGTGGAATCATATCCTTCACACAAGTTTGAAAATTTCAGCAAGTACATCTTCTTGGGAAAAGTGGGCACCTCTCTTGGGCGGTAGTCTTCTGGGGTTTGAGCACCCTCTTGTGTGCTAAGTCCTATTGGTGGTGAAGGTCTTTCTCTTGAAGAATATAGCAAAGGATTTGGCTGGGTTTTCTTCCCTTGTTGAGAAGGGTTTCCCATGATACTTCTTGTGTTCTTGTGCATGGTGTTTCTTCTTGTGATCTTGGTCACTGCAACATTCTTGTTTATGGTTAAGATAAATGAAAAATTGAAATGAACTACATGCTTAACCTAGATTATTTAAAAATCAACACTAAGTGCTCCTTCCTCTTTTACTGGTGTGAGAACATTGCCTGGTGACCATCATGGGCAGGTGTACTTCATTTTTCCAAACCTTGAGATCTAGCCATGTTTTCCTTCAATTTGGTCCCACAATCTAAAAGGGAAATTGTTACGTGAAAGATTAATTCCGGTTCCAATAAAAATCAGTGCGCAAATGCATTTAATTGCAATTATGGTAAACAAATTTATTGCGTGGAGAAACTTCTTTCATGAGCATGAAGAATCAATCCGAGCCTGGCACCTTACTCCAGCTTAGAAAACAATGTCTATCCTCTTTTGTGATTTTGGTTGATGTTAGAAGGTAATAGCGTAAGACTTAGTGATTAGTCCATGATGTGTTGTAAAGGAGTTAAACTTACCCTCCATTTTACAACTATCATAAGGATGGATCTTTTAACTCCTATAATAATTCTACAAGTAATTATCCACTACACATTGACCACCGATAACATGTATTTGGGACCCAAGTACTAGCTCCCAATTTATTTATGTGTATATTGGGCCCAACCCCCCTTTCCGTAGGTCCTGCTTGATACCTAGGGTGGAATTAATCTACTGTAAAAATAGATCGTCTATTAATGCCAATTTAGGTAGTGGAATTATTTTAGACTTACACTTATTTCAACCTTATAAAGGCTCTTGTGAATCTCTTTACGTTAACCCAATGCTCGTTCTTGTGGGCTTACCCCAAATGGTTGTTCTTGAATTTCTAGAGTGCACAATCCCTTGGCATAGCCCATATTCGAGTTAATTTATTATCTTATCACCTTCAAGGAAAAGTTTGGTATAGATGGAAAAGATACTTGCATGCTTGGTTTTTACACACTTCGAAGAATGTTCTAGGTGAAGGGGAAGAATTTATGACCTCCTTGTTGGGTATGTGTTATATTCTTTTCATGTGTGTGTGTGGGTGCGTCAGATATGACAATTGCGTTTGACGATCCCTCTAGTAGCGATCTATGTGTCATGTGCGTCGGGTGCTTTCCTAAGGGGGGGGCATACCTGCCCCCCCCCCTGGTTACGCGCAACGTTCAACAACGGATGGTAGCCCGGGGCAACGCCCCCAATTTTTTTTTTTGGGCTATTTTTGATATTTTTAGCGGTTTTGTAAATTAATCCCGGATTAAGGGATTAGAGTTTTGGTATCTACGGAATACCTAAAAACATTGTATATATATTGTATGGTGAATGGTGAAATTCGATATAATGAATATAAGAAAGGTTTTTTCGGTTGAGGGTTTCCGGTATAAAATCTCTGTGTACTCCGTATATGAGCCATTGATTAAATTCTGTTTTTCTTAAGAATCTATATGCATTGCTTTATTTCACAGGTTTAAAAGTTACATGCTTATAGGTGGCCCAATGTTTACTATATACTTGGAAATGGGGTTAAGAAGGAGTTTTTCCGACTGAACCCTTCCTTGTATTCTTACCTCCTTAAGAGACTTCTAACTTTTCATGTTGTTCTCTTCTTACCTTATTTGTCATGTTCCATAAGTAGTAATTGCGTCTTTAAATTGATGTATGTAAATTGTAGTTGGGCTATTACTGGTAAGTTTCATAGGCAAAATTGCGTCAATTAATGGTTATGTGTCATTGTAGTTGGACTGTTGATGGAATGTATCATAGGGGGTAATTGCGTCAATTATTGATGTATTTTTGTAGTAGATTACTCTTGCACCATTAAATAATGTTGATGTGTGATTAATTAAGTACTTAGATTACTTGCGCGCCTTGAAATAATGTCGATGTGTGATTAATTAAGTACTTAGATTACTTGCGCGCCTTGAAATAATGTTGATATGTGATTAATTAAATTATTAGATTACTTGCGCCATGAAGATAGAAATTCATTTACTTTGCACCATGAAAATAAAGTTCACAATTACTCTTGCGCTATTAATTATGTGGATGTATGATTGTTTTAGAATTTGTTTACTCTTGTGCCATCAAATAAAGTTGATGTATGGTTGTTTAGTAGTTAGATTCTCTTGCGCCACGTGGTAATGTTAGTGTATGACTGATAATATAGACTGGAGTTATGAGTTGTGATTGGATTAGTGGGATTTAGACACCTCCTTGTTCCTCAGAACAATCTCCTGCCCTGAGACCTTAAGTGGTCAAAATCAATCAGATGAATCCTAGGCTTGAGTGTTGCTTATGTGTCTTGGAGGTCCTAACCATGCAAGATAGGTTGGTCGGGTAGTTATTTAATTTTCAGCGATATGGTTGATCATTATCTATAATTGCTTTAGTTGACCGTGATGTGTGGAACCACGCCACTATTTATGTTTATGTGTTGATCATGTGTCACTATCATTTATGTTAATGCGTTGGCTTGTGTCGTTATTGATTACAATGAGGTGTAGCTTGTAATGGTTTTAACTATGATGTCATGTTGATTATGCATTGCTATGAATTATGTGTGACAATTCTTTTTATCCTAATGCAATTTTTTTTTTACCTACTGAACTTCATTTGTTGTCGTAACGACGGGGTCGTTACAGTTCCACATTTACTTACCACCATAAAATAAGTCTTGAAATCCTAAATACATCATGAGAATCAAATTATAGCCTACTTGATGCCCCATCATGGTTGTAATCCATCTAAACTACATTGCTTGTGCTGGGTCACAAAACTTCACATTGATAGGACAACTAGTAATCATGGACATCAAGCACGTGAAACAAAGCATGCAAGCAAAGTGTCATCATCTTTGGTGTCTATCAATAGACAACTACCCAAAGTGCTATTGACTCTAACCTCCATAAAATGGTCACCCTAATTGATACAATAACATAATATCAAGAACTAGATCTCAACACAACGATAAGTTTCCTACCATATCATTTGCAATTTAAGACTAAGGTTCTGCTACCATATGTAAGGGTGTATTGTTAATTTACATATACCTAACATGAGCTATCATTTTGAGATTCAAATCCAAAGTATGATAATCAACCTTAAAAGTATTACTCTATGATAAATTAAATGATAGTTGAGATTCAAGGTCAAAGAATGAAAATAAACAATTTCAAAAGTATTAATCTATGGTACACTGGTAGATTTATTTTTATTACTTGTAAGAATTTTAAAGTTCCAATATTTTCTCCTATGTTTAAATGTAGATGTGAAATTCAAGCCCCTTAAAATAACTTTATAAAAAAAACTTGCTAATAATAAGAGTTGTTATCACTATTTACTATGCATGATGTTATTACTATATAAATTAAGAGGAACAATTATTTTGTGAAATTAACTATAATAAATTTTATTTTATCAAAATTAATGATTTTTTTTATAAAATATTTAAGAATAAAATTAAAAAATACAATTTATTCCAAAAACATCGATTTAAATATAATCAAATTAGGAAATTATTGTTTGAATAATTTAATAAAGTTTGTAAACATGTTTAAATAACATATTATATCATCTTGCACAAGAAATAATTCACCTTGAAAATGGTTAAACATTGTACAATGACATCGGATTAAATTATTACCACATAAAAATAACATTAAATGATTATAACTATAATTAAACATAGTCAATTGGGTTTAGCTTGGGTGCTTGGGAGGAATGATTGTTATCCTCCCCACTCGGGTTCAATTCCCGGAAGTGACATGTTGAGCTCATAACCAATATATTGTTGTAATGGCTTTGAGCCAAGATTTTATGGCTTAGAAAAAGAAAAAAAAAACTATAATTAAACATTATATGACATATCAAATTTAAATTAGTGATACATCTCAAATTTGATTTAAAAATAGAGAAATAATTAATGATGTTAATCATTAACATACACAATACATTTTATAAATCAAATAACATCAACATCCATATGATATGAAAATACATATGTACATGAATGATAATATTAAAATCAATATATATATATATATATGTTAGATATATCAAAATCAATATGTATGTTAAATATACATCTCAAGTCAAATATAAATGTCAAATATACATGTAAAATATATATTGCAACAATCAAATATATACATGTCCACAATTGCTATAATCTAGGTTTTCCACCAGAGCCAAAGCCATTAGTATCTCAACCACCAGAACTTAGTACCTCAACCACAAGAACTAGAGGCATCAATTTCTTCACCACTAGAGAAAGAGGCATCAATACCTCCACCAAATAACAGTCGACTACTAGAGGAGATGGTGGCTGGTTGGCTGTTGGAGGTGGAGATGGTGGTCGGTCCATTGTTGGAGTCAGAGATGGTGTTCAATCTACTAGTGGAGGAGATGGTGGCCAATCTTCTTGTGGAGGAGGAGGAGGCGGAGGATCATCATCCTCGAAAGGAAAACATGAAGAAGACCATTGGAAATTTATCAAACTCTAGAGTAGGTTGAGGGCACCAACAACATGGCACATAAATAATCTCATATCATGGGGAAGGGTTTCCCATATCAATGCAAACTCAAGGTCCCACATGATCTCGCTAACTCATGTAGGGATGACTTTGTGGCGAGCCATCAATGTGCTATTTGATCTGTAACCTCCTAAAAAATATGTAATCCAACCTACATGGCATGTTGGGTCTCTGTAATTGAGGCGACTCATTAACCTCTATCATCTCCTCATCCCGTTGAGGAGGCACCTACCCAACAATTTTTTTCCAAGGCAAAAATTCATGTAATTTTATTTATAGAAACATAATTAAATTATCAGATGATGTAAAGCATTCCTGCTTGCCTCATAAGACATGTACCATATAATACTTGTAACTATCCCCTTATATATGAACAACTGAAAACTTCATTAATGATGACATTACACTATTCCCTAAAAAAAATGTTTCCTTCCATTTTTTAGAAATTACATCCTCTTTTTATCCATCAAAAAAGTATTAGCTATCATTCCCTATTTGTTTAATTCACCACTCATGAGATATACTCAAAAAAGGACCCAAAAAACTATGTTGTATGAGTAAAAATGATATCCAAGGATGATGCAAATATTCATAATTTTGTTCTCAATGATTCTCAAAGACTTTTTAGACTCTATCCATCTTTAACCCTGTTTTTGATAAACCATCTATCATCTTGTTTATGTCCCTATAGACATGTTCAAAGTAAATATGAGTGAAGGATGTCTGTAAAGACATATCATCAAGAAAAAAAGCTCGAACAATGAAATTTATCAAGATCGACTCTTGTTTTATCCATTGAATTACAAGGAGTGAATCCCTAAGTATTTGAATACGTGTTACTCCATGTTCTCGAGCCAACATCAAAACCAATTTGAGCACCATTATTTCTCAAAAGTTATTTGATGCTTGGCCAACTTCAACTTTGAAAGATATACTATGGAGGATAGAAAGATGTAGGATTCCCCCCACCCCAACCCTGGGAGGGATTCCCTAAGAAACACCATCAAAGAATGGCCATGGAAAATATCTATTAATTACTTTTTCAATTGGTTGTCTTATGTTGTGTTTTTCTGAAACCGAGGAAATGAAGATAATATATTTAAGCTTTGAACAACACATTTTAGAGGTAAACTATCTCTATCTTCAAATAATTTTGTGTTCCTAGCCAACCATACTTCCCAAACACAAGTCAAAGGAAGATCTCTATATCTCATGGTTTCCCTATTAGTACACCAAGTTCTGAGAGCCTCCTCTATAGTGTTCCCACGTTGTTAGGGACCTAACCTCTCTAACTCCTCATGTAGGTAGAATAATATATTTCCATGTAATAAAGACCGATATTAATAAGGCCTAACAATAAGGAAGAATAAGTCAAATGTAAGAAGACCTAATAGAAGCTTCCGCTTCTAGAAGGATCTTCCTCTAGATTGTTCTTTTGGGTAGATAACTTTAGTATAAATAGGAGTAGAGGGTATGGGAACTGTTGTCACGAGAACTATTTTAATAGGGCGCTGCTTTGCTGGAGGTTGCCCCCTCGAAGAGGCAAGTGAAAATTGTTTCCTATCAATAAAGGTATTATTTTGGTGCTATGGTATCATCTATTGTGTTGCTCCACCGTTATTCTCTGCAATATTTATGTTTCAACTATTATTTTAGATCTGTTACCTTACAAGTGGTATCAGAGCACTTTCCTTGGCATAAAATTGTGGGTTAATTTTTCCAGGGTAGAGACATATTCCAATGTCTTAAAGTTACAGATATCTGTTGTTCGACGCATAAATCCATGGTTAGAGAAGGATACACATAGTAACTACAAGTGGTACTTAATCACACATTGTTGGAAACCCTTGTAACCCCTGTTGGTACCCCTTCAAGTGGTAGTGCATTAGACAACACCTGTATATAGCTCGACCTAAATATCCTGAAGCCCTACATAGATAAACCAATCGGCCGCCTGAATACTATAGTTCCACCAAGAACAACACTCAAGAAGATGTTCTCTAGTACCTGGGTAGTCAGGTAGTTCGGCTAAGGGCACGATCTAGCCTCCTTAGTTGGTGCCCTGAGATATTGGGCCAAGTAGTACTATTGGACCCTGCACATATATTAGAGAGTTATAGCACATGGAAAACCCTTGTCTGTAGAAACCTTGCATACCCTAAACTTGGGGATAGAAACATGCATAGAACATACAAGATCTATTGCCATGCAACTTTACCTCCTGCATTCTAGTTGTAGAATTACTACTCATTTTTTCATGTTAAGAATTTGGGCCTTTCAACATTGCAATATTCTTCAGATCAGAGTATAACTTGGAAGGAGTTAGAAAAAAAAAAAAGAGCATAGCGGTCCCGCCAACACACTTATTTGGGACCTATCCCATTGAATTCCTCTATTCGCCCTGATTCCCATGGTACCTATCATTTTTAATACAATTGTTTTTTCGTGGATCCGACCCCTTTTCCAACATCCTTATTTTCCCCCTATCCCATTAGATTCCCCTTTTCGCCCTGATCACAGTGTTACCTATCACTTGACACCCTTCTTCTCAGTGGTCCTACCCACCCCTCTCGCCCCCTTGCTTCCCCCCCTCTCCCATTTGCTTGACCATTTTTCCAAATGGCCACCACATGCACCCAAGAATTCAACACATTGCTTACTGAAAACCTCCAAAACAAGGAGGACATCAAGAATATCAATGCCACCATTAGCTCGCTCAATTCCACAGTTCATATCCTCCAGGACCATGTTGACTACATTTTTGGTCAACAATATTAAGCCGACAAAGCGTTGCCAGGCTCCCCCTTAAATCAAAATGCTTGTGCAAAGTTTCACCCATTCTCGTTAAAGTTGGTGCAATGTTCCTGGAAAAATTATCAAAGCACTTGACTTATTGCTAAGATTAATCCTTTTATCACTCCTTATTTTATTCACACTTCCTATTTTTTAAACACTTATGCATTACATTACAACTTTGTGGTCTTATATCTCTCTTTCAAACATTCTATTATATCTCTCTTTCAAACATTCTAGTTATGACTTTAACATGCCATGCCATACCATACCACAAGATAAAAATATGATTCTTTTGTATGGGCCATCTTCATTTCATATCATTTAAAAAACAAGAGTTTGGTCTTAACTTTACTAGTTTACTCCATGTTGTAAAGTCATTCTATGAGGATCCCTACCATCTTCTTTATATTTACATGGCTCATTACATCCATATTTCTTTTTAAATATTTTTAACGGCATAAAGATTTTAGTAAGCTCATTTGGGAATTATGCCATATGGTATTATCCTTATACCATACCACACTATTGTATTATACAATAGTCATGGCAAAACATAAAGTTTGTTATATGTGATGACAAGGCATGATGTAAAGTATATAAAACTCCAATTCATATACCAAGCACGTTCATACAAGTTAGTTTGATATCTAGCTCTTGATTAAAGAGGTTATGGAATATTCTTGCAACATGGCAAATTTACAATGGGAATTATAAAGCTTATCATTCGGTGAAGAATGCTTGGAGTAAGCATGATTTCAACGCCAATACCACATTACTGGACATGTGTCCTACATTGATAATATGCAAGGGTCACATTTTGGTTGGATGCTATCAAAATTACTCCACTTCTGTTTATGTTCAGAGTTTTCTTATGGAAGGAAATTTATGTTCAGAGTATCGTGACCAAACATTAGTGAGAACTTTCCAAAGATTAGTCTATGAACATGGATTGAACAATGTAGGCAAAAATTACATGATAACCGCTCACAATCTTTCTTATCTTCATGAAGAATTTGGGCTGGGAATTTGACAGATTTCTACATGGAAAAGAGAGCCTCAATTCTCACTATTATCTTCACTTGGCCCAACGTACCAGGTTCGAAGAAATTGAAGAAGACATTGTCGTTTCAAGTTTAAGGAAGATTCTCACACTTAGTTGCGCCCTGTTTTTAATGTTTCACTAGGCCAGGGAAATAACATTTTGATGATTATTTTAAACGAATATTTTACACAAGTGGAAAATCGAAAGGCCATCCCTTCGATTTGTTTTGGGAGATACAAGATGTATAAGATTCAAAATTTTCGGACAAAAAAAAAAATGAAAATAAGAATGGACACGTGGATTTACATATGAAATTTATTTCATATCATTTTATTTAATAACCAAGGCGTTTTAAGCTTCAGTCCAAAATGACCTCAACCACCAGAACTGCCTATCAAAATGATTTAAAGGAAGCAACAAACAAAAACAACAAGGAGAGGAAAAAACTTTGAGAGAGGTATGCTTGGAGTGCAGTGAGGTTTTCTTCTTTGAATTATTATTCATCCTCTATACTTTCAGCAGGGATTCACAGAGTTGTTGGCATCAGGGAGTCTTGTGAAACAACGAAGGATGAAGTGAGGATGATATATGTTGGTTCTCATAAGGTGAATGGTTTACTTGTCAGTTTGTTGTATTTATGTATGATTTTCTTCAACACTAATTATATGCTGGTTTTTATCTTGTGTTATCGCCACCATTGCTCGATTCCATTTTGGCTCAACTTTCTTCTTCTTTCGTTCTTGGTTGTTCTATTATATTTCTGTTCTAGAATGACTAAAGACTAAATACATGGCCCTATACGCAGAGACTTATAAATTCTAGAGAATCCAAGAATTGTATAAGGATCACTTTTAAATAAAGATCAAAATCTTTTGAGCTCCAAAATTGTTTCTTTATTTGTTTTCTTTTAAATCTCATTTTTCTTAGCATAACACTTAAAAAAACAAACTTATGAATTTATTACTTTTGTAAAAATATGTATACAAGTTTCTTTCGTTTTATTTTTATTAACTAGTTTTAATATGTACAAAATTTTGTTTATTTTCTTTACTTACTTTATTGTTTAGTTATCTTATTATTTATTACATTTTAACTTTTAAAAGAAAATTAAAAAAATATCACATCACTATGTTACTCTAATTTATTTTTGTAGTCTTTAAACTAATTTCTTGTTTAATATACTTTTCTTTTAGTTGTCTCACTTCAGCATTAACATATTTACATTAACTCTTCATTAGTTTTGTCTTAGTTTACTTTCTTACAAAATAAATACAAAAATATTATTAAGTTAGGGTTTTCTTGTACATTTTTTACTTTAGTTGTTTAATTTCTTTTAAGTTTTGTTTTAACTTTGTTATTTCAACTTTATGAACTCATACACAGAAGCAAATACAAAATTATAGAGTTGCAAAACTAAACAAAAATCAAATATTTAAAAAAAAATACAAAGCAAAAGGATTTCATGCTTGGACTTTAGGTTAGACGAGATTTAGCCTAGAGTCTAATGTGTTTTCTTGTTAGGGCTCTAAACCCAAGGTGGCATTCCTGTCTCTTCCCACCTAGCCCCATGGGAGGTTGAGATATTGGTGTTAGGGACTCTTTAGTCCCTCGACATCAACATACCAATGTGCCCACATCAAAGACATCAAATACATCAAAGCCACACTTGACCAATTCATGGGCCGTTCCCCGAACCCTTCCTCTTCTAAATAATCATCCTATAAGAAATACCATGATTCTTCCCATTACCACGGTCCTCATAGTACCCACTTTTCTCGATACCTTCGCCTTCCTAGAATTGAGGTGAACAATTTGATGGCTCGGATCCCACAGATTGGGTCACTCAAATGGAACATTATTTGTCTTTGCACAACATTACTAATGATTTAGCCAAGCTTCGTTATGGTATTCTATATCTGGATCTGAAACGCTGGCAATGGTGGCAATGGCGTAAAATGACTCACCAAGGGTATGTTGCTTGGACATAGTTTGTTGCAGAGATTTATGACTGCTTTGACTCCAACACCCACCATTTAGGCCATTTGACCAAGTTGAAGCAGTTTGGGATAGTGGAAGACTTTATTGCAACATTTGAGCACTTGGCCTTCAGATCAGAGGGCATATCCGATGCTTTCTTCAGGGAATGCTTTATCAATGGCCTAAAAGATGAAATCCATGCCCATGTTCTCAGAGCATGACCCCATACTTGGTTGGAAGCTACTCAACGAGCCAATGAAGCACAACAAATTGTCTCCTCCTAGATCCACAAACCCTCCTTTGCTCCTCGCCCTAAACCAACCAATTATAATAGGAGGGACTACAAGACATAACCATGCAATTCCAATAGGAGGGACAATAATATAAGTTCCAAGGAATCACAACATGATACCCTAAGATCATCAGTTCCCATCGCATGGAAAAGTTCCTCAAAAAGGGCCATTCTGGCATTATTTCCCAACTCCACCCCATTAATGCTGTTGAGACACCCTCTGTGCATCCCAACCTCCAATCTATCCTCTCCCACCACCAAATTGTTTTTACCACTCCTAAAGAAGTTACCCCTTCCCATGGAGTCCATGCTCATTCCATTTCTCTCATACCAGGCAATCTTCCTCCTAATGTTCACCCTTATCGTCATCCCTTTTCCCAGAAGAATTAAATTGAGAAAATTGTTCATGAATTGCAAGAAGTAGGTGTTATTCGTCCTAGTAACAACCCTTATTCTTCCCATGTGGTCATGGTAGTCAATAAATGAGGTACTTGGCACATGTGTCCTGATTTTCGTGCCCTCAACAAACTCATAATCAAAGACAAATTCCCCATTCCTGTCATTGATAACCTCTTGGATGAATTGAGTGGTGCTCAATACTTCACCAAACTTGATCTACGTTCTAGATACCACCATATCTATATGAAAGAAGTAGACATTACCATGACTGCATTTCAAACTCATGAGGGTCACTATGAGTTCTTGGTAATGCCCTTTGGCCGGTGTAATGCTCCCTCCACTTTCCAAGGTCTTCTGAATCATGTCTTTCATCCTTTTCTCCATCATTTTGTCTTAGTTTTCTTTGATGATATTCTCATCTATATTAAAACTTGGACATCATATCTCTCCCATGTGGATCAAGTTCTCCATCTACTCTCTAAGCACCAAATTTTCCTCAAACAATCTAAATGTGCCTTTGGAGCCTCAGAAGTGGAGTACCCGAGTCATATTGTTATCAAGGGTGGTGTACGCATGGATCCTAAGAAAATTGAAGCTATGTAGGATTGACCTCGCCCTAAAAATCTTAATATCTTGCGTGGTTTTGTAGGTTTAATGGGATATTATCGGAAGTTTGTTCGGAATTATGGCATAATTGCAGCTCCTCTCACTTCTCTCCTTAAAAATAATGTTTTCGCTTGGAATCCAACTGCTGATCACTCCTTCCAAGCCTTGAAATATTCTATGTTCTCGACCCCTGTCTTAGCACTTCCAGACTTCACAAAGACTTTCTTACTACAATGTGATGCTTCCGGGAAAGGAATTGGGGTTGTCCTCATGCAAGATGGTAGGCCTTTGGCCTTCACTAGAAAACAACTTTCAGAGAGACATTTGAGCCAATCCATTTATGAAAAGGAAATGTTATCTATTTCGCATGTTGTGGATATCTGGCGTCCTTATTTATTGGGAGAACACTTCCAAATTAAAACTGATCATTAGAGTCTCAAGTATTTTATAGAACAACAAATTTCATCATCGGAGCAACAAAAATGGGCGACCAATATATTTGCCTATGATTATGAGATCATTTACAAGAAGGGAAAGGAAAATGTAGTTGCATATGCTCTTTCTTGGAAGTATGAAGAAGACAAGTCCCTTTTCTCCCTCTCCTTCATTGTACCAGATTGGTTCCAAGCTGTTCATCAGGAATGGCTGCAAGACCCCAAAATTTCTAGCACGATCCACCAATTGCAACACAATTCTCCAGCTTCTCCAGGGTACTCTTGGCACAATTAAGAGCTTCACTACAAAGGTCGTTTGTATTTATGCAAGCAATCAAAAATTAAATCCACGGTGCTTTCTAAACTTCAAGGTTCCCCCACAGCTGGGCATTGAGGGTTTACCAAAACCTATGGATGGGTCAAACACTTTTTTTTCTGGGATGGTATGAAACATGACGTCCACACCTTTGTGGCTGAATGTGAGGTCTGTCAACACAAAAAGGGAGAAACAATCAAAGCTCTGGGCACACTCCAACCGCTTCCGATCCCCCCTACTATTTGGCGAGATATTTCTATGGATTTCATTGTTGGCTTACCTAAATCGGGCAATAAGTCAGTCATCATGGTGGTCGTCGATCTTCTTTCCAAATATGCTCATTTTTGTGCTCTTCATCACCCATTCACAACATCCAAAATATCTCAAATATTTATGGATAATATCTTTAAGCTTCATGGAATGCCTAATTCTATTATCTCTGACATAGATCCCACTTTCACCAGCAATTTTTGGCAAGAATTGTTCAAGCTACAAGGCACCTAATTACATCTCAAAACCGCCTATCACCCCTAGATAGATGGCCAGACTGAAGCTGTCAACAAGTGTTTGGAAACATATTTGATGTATTTTTCATCTGAGAAGAAAAATCGGCGGGCTCAATGGTTACCCCTGGTTGAATGGTGGCATAACACATCTTACCATACAACTACTCACATGACTCCTTTTGAAGAAATATATGGCCAAAATCCACCATCGGTTCTCTCATACATGCCAGGGTTTTCAAAGGTTCAGGAGGTTGAAAAAAATCTTACAGTTCGAGAGGCTATTCTTTGTAACCTACCTCAAAGACAATTTGGTCATGGATTAGAATCACATGAAGAAACAAGCAGATCAAGGTTGTTCCAAACGTCACTTTGTTGAAGGGGACCAAGTGTTTCTTCGATTGCAACCTTATATGCAGATTTCACTCAAAGTTAAACACTATCATAAACTTTCTCCCAAATTTTATGGTCCTTGTACCGTGCTCAAACGAGTGGGATCGGTGGCCTGCCAGTTACCTATACCCATTCATTCTAAGCTCCATCTTGTTTGTCATGTATCCTGCTTAAAGAAGGTGATTAGAACTAAGTGCCAAACTCAAACCAGTCTCCCTAATTTGGATGAAGAAGGTTCCATCTGGTTGCAGCCACAGACAGTCTTGGACCAGCGAGAGAATTGTCTCCGTAAACGCACCACCAAGGAAGTGTTAGTCCAGTGGAAAGATACAACTCCATAAGACACCACTTGGGAGCCGACCACCATTCTTCAACAATTTCCTCATCTCAAGCCTTGAGGACAAAGCTGTTCTTCAAGGGGGAGGGCATGTTAGGGACCTAACCTCCCTAACTCCTCACGTAGGTAGAATAATATATTTCCATGTAATAAAGGATGATATTAATAAGGCCTAGCAATAAAGAAGAATAAGTCAAATGTAAGAAGACCTAATAGAAGCTTCCGCTTCTAGAAGGATCTTCCTCTAGATTGTTCTTTTGGGTAGATAGATTTACTATAAATAGGAGCAGAGGGTATGAGAAGTTTTGTCTTGAGAACTGTTGTTTTCCCCTCCAAGAGGCAAGTGAACATTGTTTCCTATCAATAAAGGAATTATTTTAGTTCCGTGGTCTTATCTATTGTGTTTCTCCGCTGTTATACTATGCAATATTTTTGTTTCAACTATTATTTTGGATATGGTGCCTTACACATGCTAAGATTTTTTCAATCCCGTGATTCCTTATACCTCATTGCAAACTTGCTTTGTAAATTGGAAAGATAGAATTATATGTAAGTTTATTTCTTCCTCTTGTTTGCAAAGACAAGACCATTGAGGTCTCGCAAAATTCCTCTTCCACATAATATCCCAAGTTAAATCTTTGTTATTCAAGAGTAGCCACATGCATATTTTGGATTTTTTTGTAAATTTAAAATTTCAAACTTATTTCCACCACTAGACCTAAAAATTATCTCTTCCCTCAACATCTAAAGCTTTATATCTAATGCTTAGTACGTAGTCCCCAATTGGATTTAATAACTAGTTAATCTAATCCTCATAATCTCTTTGTCTAATATAACATGATCTTAAGTTTCAGTGTACCTTTACCAAGTAACTGCATCCTCCTCTTGTAGACCAATCTCCCTCCATGATAGCCAATGCTGATACCATGTAGTTACCTTGTCGCATCTAGAAATCTACCTTAGTGTCTAAAACCCTTATCTCTTATATCAAAAATCAATTATGGAGGTAAATTATGGAAGCCCCCACTTCTGATCCATGGATCTAGCCCAATTTGGACTTTGTATCTCTTTCCATCATGCCACACTAGCGAATTATCAACCAGTGGAAAAGCCGTAACGATCACTTTCCATACAATCAAAGTGTTTTGGATTCTCTTAACATGTTACCCATTACTCCACCATATCTAGAGATATGTACTTGTCCTTGATGAATTAATCCTATAGCTAAGAACCTTGAATTAGTCACCATACATTCTTTGCAGCTAGTGCCTTAGAGAAAAGGAAGATATTCTTTAGCACCCATCCTCCTTGAGCCTTTGTTATTTCTATTTTTTTCCAAGAAACCAGAACAATTCCTTTTTTTCGTAGCTCTCTTGAACAAATAAACATGTAACATAGACGCCCAATCCTTTCCAAAAATCCTTTAGGTATTCATGTAAGTGCCATCTAGTAAACTGGAATGGCTTCTAGGAGTAATTTCACCAAAACCAGTCGACCCCCTCTTGATAGCCATCGATTACACCAAGTACTTAGTTTTTTCTCCACATTAATTTATATCAACCATTTCCGATCCCATTTTTTCTCTACCTTTACTATCAACCATTCCCGGTCCCCTTTTTTCTCCACCTTTGCTATCAACTATTGTCAATCCCCCTTTTTATACATATTAACTTTTTGTCAAAATCCTAAATATTTTAAGCCAACATCTAATTTGGCCACATTGAAGGGAAACAATTGTTTGATAATTTTTTTGTCCCTCTCAGAGATACCCCAGAAGGTTATCGTTGATTTTGCTATGTTTATCTCCATGCCTACAACCATGCAAAAAAGGTTAATGATTACTTTGATCTTCTCAACCATTCTTCTAGAGCCTTCACATAAAATAAGGATATCATCAACAAAGAGTAGGTGGGTGACATAATAAGAGTTCCCAATATTTATCCTGTTGGAGCTACCATTCCTCCTAGACTTCTTTAGTGATTTGCTCAAACCTTCTAAAAATAGGAGGAAAAGGAGAAGCCCTATCTAAGCCCTCTTTCTGGCCTGAATAAGGGAGATGTTTCATCATTTATAAGGATAAAAAAAGAGACAAAGTTGAAGCAATTCATTAACCAAGCAATGAAGAGAGAACGAAAACCCAAATGAATAAGGATTAGCCATATATAGAGCCAACTCACCTTGTCATAATATTTGGATAAATCCACTTTTACTGGCATAGATTTTAATTTTATTACCTTAATAGAACATCATTCTTCTTGTACAACCCCCACTACCTCTTGAATTTGTCTCTCCTCCAAAAATCTAAACTATTCAGCAAAGATTTGCTGAGAAACGATCCCTTTCAACTTTCTAGCAATAATCTTTGATATGATTTTTTATATGCAATTACATAGTGATATCGGTCCAATTTTTTTAAAGCTAGTCAGATTATGAGTTTTGGGAACCAGGGATATGAATGTTGTGTTGAGAGCTTCCAGATTTTTTTTAGTGGTTCTTGATGACTTTTTCACCCTCCTTAAATCCTCTTCAATAAAATCATAACACCCTAGGAATAATTCCATTGGTATCCCTTCTGAACCTTAGATTTTATCCTTTTGAAATATTTGACGAATCATATGTAACTCCTCCTTACCTATAAATTCATTCATTAGTGCTTGATTGTCTTCAATATTGATGAATCTTGGGAAGGAATTGGGGAATCTAATTACCTCGACTATTGTATCTTGGTTCTCATGCTTAAATAAATATTTGAAGTAATTAATACCTTATGCTACCATGTCATTAAAATTTGTCGCCCATGATCCATCTTCCTTCTCAATCTTCCATAAAGAGTTTATATTTTTCCTAGAATTGGCATATATGTGAAAAAACTTTGTGTTTTCATCGCCTTCTTGGAGCTAGATAACCCTACTTTTTGGTCTCCATTCTTTCTCTTTGTGCATAAAGATTTGACTCTTTTTATCTTCCAGATTTTTTATTTATGCTTTTTGAATCTTTGAATTATAACCAAATCCCTCACTATCATCGTAAGATGCTAGAGTTTCCTCCACCTCTTTGAGAGTTCTATCATCCCTTTGGTTTTTTTCTTTTGACCATATCACTACAACTTACTTTTCCCTGTTTAATTCTAGTGAAATTTGATAGGGTTTGATTCTCTCAAAGAAGCATCAAAAGGTTCCTAGAGTTATTTTATCCTACTCACAAATTCTTCGTCTTTTAACCATTATGGATTCATCTTGAATAGAATGGCTAGTTTTCCTTGAGTTGGATCCACTTATAACAACAATGGACAATGATCTGAGTCCCCCCCAGTGGAAACCCATTGAAAAATTCTTATGGCTTCTTTGAGGAAAGCTTTAGAGATAAAACAAACGATCCAGTATTTTTGCAATGTGGGCCTTTCTTGTTCTCTTTTTTCTCCAAGGAGGAGTTAATTTAGCAGGTTTGGTGTCTAATAAGCCCTCCTCCAATTTGTTTATAAAGTAACCGAACAAGTAGACAACTTGGGTAGATGATCCCCATACCTCTAATTCCCCCAAAGTGAAGTTTAAGTCCCCCCAAACCACAAAAAAACATTTTTGAAACCATTCACTACCGAATATATTATCCCAACATTCCATTCTTTCCATATAGGGCCCATAAATATTCAAAAGAGTGATTTCTTTCCCTAGGTCTAGAAAAAATAGCAAAGTCCCTGCACTTGATGAGAAATCCCATGAATTAGTATATGAAAACAATCCTTTTTCCCACCCTGTAATGTCCCCCCCAGATCTCCCTCTTAAATCATTGTAACTAATTTCTCAACTCCCAATTTTTTTTGAAAGATCTTGTACAACTTTCTCCTTGTTCGTCATTAATTCTTGCAAAAATATGACAAATAAGTTATTTACCTTTGTTAATATTTTTAAAGACAAATTTCTTAAGGAATTAGCCAACCATCAACAATTTAGGTTCAAAAAATTCATTTTGAAACATCCTTGGGGGCATTTTCTCTAAGGGCCCCAACCATTGACAATTGTTCTCCACTTTTAACTTCAGAATTTACATGTTTTTGTGTCATAGAAATTTAATATTTTCTTCCTCTCTATGAAGCTTTCGTTTCATTTTCTTGTAAAACTCCCAAACCCCCCTCTACCCCACTAGAAAAAATTGAAGAACCTAAATCTCTTGGCTTGAGTTTGTATTTTTTCAACTCCAAAGATTGAGCTTCACAACGAGCTCCTAGGTTCCCTTGTTCCTTAGTCGAATTCATAGATTTTCTAGATGAGGACACCTCACTAGCTTGAGGCCTTCTTAACCTTGTCAAAGGTATAAGAGGAGTTGGCTTAGGGATTTTTGTGCGACTGGGGAGGAAGTTACTGATTTGTCCCTCTTCCCTGCTATCTTGAACTACCTACCAAGGCCCAAAACACAAATTTTCAGAGTTCTTTCCATTATCAAGGGGTGGGAAATTTTAGACTTACTTGATACTTCTGAGGTTTTTTTGGGGGTCTTTTCAACGTTCAAAATATACTACCCTTGCAAGATTCTGTCCATAAGGTTTTTCATGTCTGTAAATAATGCTCTTTTCAAAACATACGACATTGATAAAGTGGATATAGTTTTATTATTATTTATAGTGCATCACTTCTACAGGGGCACTAATGCCTACCACTATGCTTTCTATGATTTGATGCACCACAAAACAATAAGTCCATACAATTCGAACAACACTGATAATCTAGGATTTTTTTTGATTTGCATAGGATTAACAGTGCACTTGATAAATATGGAGGCACTAGTAATAATGCCTTCGTACATTCCCTAGAGCACAATTGTTAGTTTAGGAATATTTTAAAATAAAATGACTCAACAATGTGTTTATAATATTGAGTAGTGTGCCCACAATGCTTTTAGATATTATCAAGAGCATAAAAAATTGTGGAATTTTAATTATTTTATGTTTTACTAGTGTGCTCATATTCACATGATGCATCGATAGTGGGGCTATTGAATAATTACAAACAAACTAGCAAGCACCGAAATTTGTTAGAAACACCACTAATGGTGCTTCTATCAGTGTTCTCAATATGCATAGAAACACCACTAATGGTGCTTCCATAAATTTCTTAGAGCATCGAAAGCCCCATGTTATTTTATACAAAAACACAATGGCACGTTTATGATATTTTGAACAAATGTCAATGATTCTTCTATTTACGAAGAACACTGATAGGTCTTGTGCAACCCATCCATTTTCCCATGCTTTTGCTGTGTTCATGGTCAACCATCACCTTGAGAATGGTGCATCCTATAACTATGCATGATGCACCACTAGAGTGCATCATGTAATTTTATAAGATGCACTATATTTGTCTGGTGCAAGTTGAACAATTTAAACACACCGCAATTTTTTAAAAAAAATGGTAGATTTAAGCTAAATTCTAAATTTTAATTTGCTAAAAATGTAAATGAGGAGGTAACAAACAATTTATTGGTCTCTTTCTTGATGATGAGGCATGGTTTCTACATAGATAAAAAATGAAAATATGCAATTATTTTGAAAAATTTGAAAACAAACCAAATCCATTGACAAAGTGAAAGAATTGAGGAATCTGACAACACAATAACATCGATAATGGGGCGGTCGTACACGGATGATGGACACTAGTGCTTGTAAGGTTGGAAGCACTGACGAAAATGTAAAAATGAAATTATGGTTTAATATTTCTTTTTTATTATTTAACCCTATTCTGGTGCACTTGAAAGTCACATGCACCAGAGTGCTAGTATATTTCGTGCCCACCATTGTTTTTTAAAAATCATATGTCGGTGTGATATTTATGTAGGCTTACCAGAGTGTGTTATCCATTGAGTTTTAAAATTGTTGAGATAAAAACCTATATTTTATAACTAAGTGTCTTAACCTAATTTGGTGCATTGTATAAAATTAACACATTGATGCACATCGATAAGTTTTTTTTTTTTTTTTTT
>JASDQU010101987.1:322515-366133 GCA_032191745.1 Picea mariana
AAATATTGTATGGAAAATACCTAACTCATTTGGTCTGTTTCACATTGTAATGCATCAATGCATTAATATGTTTAAAACATATCGAATAATGCATTAATATGTTTAAAACATATCGAATAGAGATTGTTTAAAACTAAAATAAACAAAGTTTTTTTTCACAAAATATGTATAACAACATTCAGTGCATCTTATTATTTTATGCATCGATGCATCATATATTTGAGTGCATTAGTGTGTTCATCCAATTAAAGTGCATTCATGAAATTACCTCCACTAAAACCTTTAGCTACCTACCTCCACTAGCAACCTCTGCTATAAATGGACAAGGGCATTTTTTTTTGGGAGGTTCCACAAAATCCTCCACTAGAAGGTGTTTTCCTTGTACCGATTAAGCACAATTCATCCATATTTTATATCTTTGCACACTCTCAATTGAATAAACAACACTACCTATCAACAATATTCATACTCACATCAATCGCTCTACCTTGATTGGCTAGTACCATTAAATCCCTTCCTTTGTTTAACTTATCTGAAACTTATATGGTGCCAAAAATTTCAAACTCCAATAGAATGAATAACATCTCAAGATCTCTGAATCAACATACATTTGTAGGATTCCTTATTCTTAAATCAACATTCTAAGGGTTCTAGTATCCTCTAGTGGAAAAATCAAGGTATGAAATGCTTTTTAATAGGTCAAATGTATGAGGCCAATGCTTCTATAATTCTTCTCAACTTTCTTGCCATGAAAAAATATCATGGATGGCCAAGATGAGTGTGTGCAAGATGTTTACCAATCCCATTTGGACTTCCTCATTATAATACTTATATTTGCATGCTCTTAATACTAAGTCAATAAGGAGATATTTAGGGTGTATGCTTGCATGTACTTGTAATTCTTCATTGTCATTGGAATAAACAATGATAGAGAGTGTTGTAGTCAGCCTATTTTGCAGAGGGGTGAGAATAATATAATGGATTGGAAAAAATATTGATGCCTTGTACACATTAGAGGAGCCACCATTTTCCTTTCAACCACATCTAAAATAACACAAGATGCCCATATTGTGTTGCTTCAACACAACATTGAACATATCCATGATCATGAGCTCACTAGTGTTGTAGTTGAAGGGAGGCTCAAGGTTGTGGCATGAGAATCATTCCTCCATCAAATTCCTCATTCCAATATTGGGCACCATGTCTTCTAGTTTACGTAGTTCCTTCATAGAGTCTCCATAATAGGTGATATTAGATTTAGGGATTATAACTAGTTTTTATTAGACAACTGAGAGGGGGGGGTGAATCAGTTGCCAGCATGCTTAAACAATTATGCTTCTTTTAAAAATATTTACAAGGCACTCAAAGATGATCACAATAATGTAGAGAAATAAGCAAAGGCACATTCAACATCAGTCACATATATGAGAAAGACAGAGACAGATAATTCCCGAGGAAACCCATACAGGGTAAAAACCTCTTTTTCTTTATATGATAAGTATTATCTACATTATTTACATTATCATACATATGAGCATCAACTCATTGTGAGGCTACAACCTCTGGTTTTGCAAGCTGCAACTTGCTGAGAGCAACAACTCTCTATTTTCTCTAGCACCCACTAGAAGGAAGCACCAACCCCCTGGTTTCTCTAGCACCAACTAGAAGGAAGCACCAACTCCCTAGTTTCTCTAGCACCAACTAGAAGGAAGCACCAACTCCCTGCGTTAAAGCACCCACTTGAACCTTTGAGGACACCAGTCCTCCCTAACACCTCCCAACCACCCTGATATATAAATTCCTTGTTACTAAAACTTATTACAGTGATATAAAGTTATTCAATGGCTTACCATCCTTGTCACTATTCTGTTACACTACTCTGCTCTGTCTGCATCAGTGTCTTCTGCATGCCCCTTGCACCTTCTATTCTTCTACCTTTTATACTCTCTGCACCATATCACTTCAATGAAACCTTCCTCTACTGTGCATTTATGCACCTGAGCTCTGCCTCCTTGCTCACATTTGAATCCTTCCCCATGACAAAAACACTAATCTCTTCTTTGTTCCCCATTCTTATAGTCCTTGTGCATGAAATATTTTCCATCCTCTGCATGCTCACACTCCCCCAATCTCCTGCACATCTCGAGTGCTTTTGCATGATCATCGAAACTCTTCAGCTTCTCTGGTGGTTCCCACCATGCGTTCAACATCACTGGGTGTTCTGCTGAGATTCCTCAACCTCTTTGGCAGTTGAGACTCCTTGTATTTTCTGGCACAGTCAAGCTTATGCCTTCTGTTTCAGCTACAGACTTCAACGCTCATCCATTTTTCAATCCCCCTAAAAATCGTCTTACTTTATTGGACAAAGCTTAGAGACTCTTCATCTCCTTTGGCGATCACACAGAGGTCTCTTCGAATTCTCTGGAAGAGACCATCAATGGTTTCTAGCAGTTACACTGCGACGTGCTACAATAGCCCTCTGATCTTGTTCAAATTCACCTGCAACGTTGGATTGATTCCAAGGGATCTTGCATTCATTTTGGCATTTCGGCTTTCGGAAGTTCGACATTCGTGTGACCATGTGTCTCGACATTCCCAGTCGTGATCCCCGAAAAGGAGCTTGGTTTCTCTAGCTCTTTCCTCCATCTCTCGTTGATGTGACCCAGGGCTGTGACCACAACCTTATGCATAAGGCACTTTCACGATTTCGCGTTTCGTGAATCTGGAGATGAGGCATATCGACTCTCCAAGTCACGATCCCCAAAACTCCGAAATGGCATGGGATCAATGGTCCCAATCAACACTTGATCTGACGGCTCAGATCATTTCACGATTTTGCATTTCGTGATTCTGGAGATGAGGCATCTTGACTCTCCAAGTCGCGATCCCCGAAACCCCAAAATGGCGTGGGATCAACGGTCCCGATCAACACTTGATCTGATGGCTCAGATCATTTCGCGATTTCACATTTCGTGATTTCAACATTCTTGATGTTCAGTGTTCTTGTCACCTCAAAGTCCCGATCCACGAAACTCCAAAATGGGTCAGATCACATCTTGATCTGATGGCTACGATTAAGTCACGATTTCGAATATCACGATTTCGGGATTCCTGTGGTTATTATTCTTTGACATATCCAACTCTCGATCCTCGAAACTCCGAAATGGAGTGGGATCAACGGTCCAGATCAAACCTTGATATGACGTCTCAGATTAAGTCACAATTTCGCATATCGCGATTTCAAGATTCTTGTGGTTATTATTCTTTGACATCTCCAACTATCGATCCGCGAAACTTTGAAATGGACTGGGATCAATGGTCCAGATCAAACCTTGATCTGACGACTCAGATTAAGTCGCGATTCTACATATCGCAATTTTTGGATTCTTGTGGTTATTATTCTTTGATATCTCCATCTCTCGATCCGCGAAACTCCGAAATGGACTGGGATCAACGGTCCAGATCAAACCTTGATCTGACAGCTCAGATTAAGTTGCGATTCTGCATATCGCGATTTCGAGAGGTTAGGGAACCCTGTTCCTTTGACTCTCCAGTCAACGAACTGACGATCTTTCCCCATGTGTCCTCCCTGATGATGGACGGTCCTCCTTCTTTCGGGATTTTGTGAGCCCGCTACTCCTTGCACTTTAAAGTACGTACAAGTTCTCCTTGATCCAATGATGGTCAGATCCTGCACTTGGATTTAATGCCTGAGATCTATCCTCCTCTTCGGTGTGCTCTTCTTGTCTACATTGAGAGCTGACAACCATCAGGAATTCTGAATTGTTGATCCAATGATCACGATTGCTGCTCTTCCCCGATTATCACTGCGTTGCTGATCATCATTGCTGTACTCAAGCCATCATCGCTGTTGTACTTTCCATCAATGACAAGCATACGCTACCTGTAAATCATGCCAACAATCTCCCCCTTTGTCATTGATGGCAACCAAGGCACCCGAATTCTTTTCTCCCCCTTTGACGTCAATGTCAAAGAAAAAACATGCTTCCCCTAAGCTGTTGCAGTAATTTTAGGAGGCATTAGATATTCAAATAATACAAAACTCCCCCTAAGACGATGGAATCTTTTAGGTGTGAGACGAAATGACACCCAACTTCTATCTGAGATATTCAAAAGGTGTCTTGGCTAGGGGTTTAGTAAAGATGTCTGCAATTTGTTCTGTAGTGGGAATGTAATGGACCTGAACAGTCTGATTGGTGACCTTCTCTCTCAGAAAATGATATTTTATGGGAATATTCTTCGTCTTGGAGTGGAATATAGGATTTTTAGACACACTAATGGCACTAGTGTTATCACAATGAATTGGGATCGGTGCAGTGTATTTTACCTCTAAGTCTGCAAGTGTCTGAATCATCCATAATACCTGAGTGCAACAGGTAGCAACAACAATGTACTCTACCTATGTGGTTGATAAAGAAATGGAACTTTGCTTTTTACTAAGCCAGGCTACTAAGGAGTCACCCAGGAAGAATGCTCCTCCACTGGTGCTTTTTCTCTGATCAACACAGTTTGCCCAATCTGCATCTGAATAAGCAGTCAAATGAAGATTTTGATTTCTGGGATACCACAGACCATAAGTCATTGTTTCTTTTAAATACTTGAATATCCTTTTGATATCTTGCAAATGACTTTGTTTGGGTGCAACCTGATATCTTCCTACCATTCCTACAACATGCATTATGTCTGGGCGAGATGCTGTGATGTAGAGCAGGCTTCCTATCATTGATCGATATGAGCTTTGATCAACATCAGGTGAATCATCATCCTTTCTTAATTTACATCCAGTTACCATAGGTGTACCCACAGGTTTAGAATCTTCCATTTGAAACCTTTTCAACATTTCTCTTAGATATTTTTCTTGAGAAATGAACATCCCTTTGGGCCTCTGAGTAATTTGAAGACCAAGAAAAAATGACAGTTCTCCTATCATAGACATTTCAAATTCAGACTCCATGGCAAAAGAAAACCATTGTACCAGTGAATCCTTATTAGATCCAAAGATGATGTCATCTACATAGACCAGCACGATGAGCAAATCATTATCCTCTGTTTTGGTATACAGATTGCTGTCAACTGTTCCTCTCTTGAACCCTTTGTCTTTGAGATACGTATCCCGTCTGTGATACCAGGATCAAGGGGCTTGTTTTAAACCATATAAAGCTTTCTTCAGCTTGCATACTAAGTCAGGTTTATCAGACAATTTGAAACCCTCTGGTTGTTCCATATAGACTTCTTCACTTAAATCTCCATTGAGAAAGACTGACTTGACATCCATTTGGTAGACTTTAAACCTTTTATGACAAGCATAGGCAAGAAACATTTTGATAGCTTCTAATCTTGCTACAGGCGCAAATGTTTCATCAAAGTTCAGTCCTTCTATCTGAACATAGCCTTTACAGACTAACCTCGCTTTGTTCCTGATAACTTGTCCTTGCTCATTCAACTTATTCTTAAAGATGCATTTGGAGCCAATGACGTTTTTACCTTCAGGTCTTTGAACCATCTCCCATGTATTTTTTTTCTCAATCTGATCAAGTTCTTCATTCATTGCTTTAACCCAGTGATCATCTTTGCTGGCTTCATTAATATTCTTAGGTTCCAGCATGGATATGAGAGCTATATGAGATTGTTCGGTGGTTTTGATTAGCTTTCTCCTGGTTTGTACACCTGTCTTTTTCTCCAATTATCTGACTTGCAGGATGATTCTTTTGAATGATTCTGGAGGAGGAATTTGTAGTTGACTACTGATTTGAGTTTGTATGAGTGTTTGAGTCTTCATCTGATTCAGAGTCTTTGTTTTTTGATTCTTGGACTTGTTCATCTTCAGCTTTCGCTGTGTCTTCTATAGAAGACTCATTACTGTACACCTCTCTTTCTGGGATTCCTTCATCAATTTTTACATCAATACAATCAACCATTTTATGCAACCTCTTATTATAGCATCCGTATCCTTTACTGTTTGTAGCATACCCTAAGAAAATACCTTCATCCGCCCTGTCATCATATTTGCCGAGGTTCTCATCATTATTCTTTATGTAGAATTTACTCCCAAAGACTCTGAAGTGTTTGATTGAGGAAGGTCTTCCAAACCATAATTCATAAGGTGTCTTTTCACTTTGTGGTCTGAGGTGGGATTTGTTAAGCACATGGACTGCTGTGTGTATTGCTTCTACCCAGTAGGTTTGACCAATGTTCTTCTCATTCATCATTGACCTGTCCATTTCTTGCACTGTTCTGTTTTTCCTCTCAACTACTCCATTTTGTTGTGGAGTTCTTGGGATTGTGTATTCTCTCTTGATCCCATGCTCATCGAAGAATTCCTTGAAGTCTCTTGACATAAACTCTCCTCCCCAGTCTGATCTTACTGCCTTTAACCTCTTCCCTATTTGAGTCTCAGTTAAAGCCTTAAATATCTTAAACTTCTCAAATGCTTCAGCTTTTTCTTTGAGAAAGGCAACCCAAGTAAGTCTAGAGTAATCATCGATAATCAACATGAAGTAGTTTTCTTTCCCTGTGCCTTCCTGTCTTGATGGTCCACATAAATCCATATGAACTAGTTGGAGTGGTTTCTCTGTTGAAGTAAAGCTCTTGGACTTAAACTGTGTCCTGTTTTGCTTCCCTACTTGATAGGGTTTACACATTGAATCTTGGGGCTTTGATATTCTCGAAAGATCTTTTACTGCCTCGAGGTTTTTGAGTTTGATTAAGTGGTCAAAGTTTAGATGTCCAAGTCTCCTATGCCATAACCAACTTTCATCATGTTTTCTTAGATGACATTCTTCTCTATTTTCTTTCAGCACATATACATTATTTTCCGTCCTTATGCCTTTGGCCACCACTTGTCTTGAGTTTACAGACTTTATCTTGCAGTCCTTGGACGTGAACAACAACTCGCATCCTCTGTCACACATTTGACTTACACTGAGCAGGTTATGTTTCAGCCCATCCACAAGTAGAACATCTTGGGCTTTTCCTTTTCCATTACTTAAGCTCACCATCCCTTTGCCTTTTATTTTCCCTGAAGCATCATTTCCAAAGGTTACACTTCCTGATTTGCTTTCACTTAGAGATAGAAACTTGCCTTTGTCTCCTGTCATGTGTTTGGAGAATCCACTGTCTATATACCAAGGGTTCGTTTTTCTTTGAGCAGACAATACTAATCCACACTTGTTACTTTCCTTATTCTTCCAAAGCTTGACATTTTCAGCATGGGATTTCAAATCTGGTTCATAGTTCCTTAACCGACAGTCAATAGATTTATGTCCAAAGTTATGACAGGTGTAGCATTCAACCTCATTATTCAACAAGTCAAACTTATTGTTGCAGTGTTGCCTACTTATTGACTGTTGATTATTTCTTGGCCTCCTTAGTTGTATGTGTCCAGACTTAATTTGTCAATTTGCAGTCCGTGAAGGATTATTACTTGACTGTATTATTCTTTGTTGTGGGAAGTATTTATTCCTTTGAAACCTTAATTGCTCATGTCTAGGTCTTAGGGAACAATTTACAGCTTTGTGACCAAAGTTAGAACAATATAAACAATAGCCATAGAAAAATTCTTTGTACCTAGAAAATGGTTGTCTTCTTTGAGCAAATCAATTTCTTTCTTGCTGATGACGTCTTTAAGGAGAGAGAGCATTGTTTCTTCGTTCTACAGATTCAATTCTGGCACCTTTTTCTTTACTCGTCCTATGCAACTGATTGTCTTCCTTTGTTTCTGCAGGTTTGTTATTGTCATTGGTTGCACTTTTGACAAACTTGATGGGTTCTTCATTTCTTGGCTTCCCACTGCTTGATCCCTCTTCATATCCCAAACCAGTTTTCAGCTTTGGATTCCTTTGCTAATTCAGAATGGTGGCTAATACTTCTAAGGCTTTGATACTTGATAGATTCTGATTATACAAGGCTTGAAAATTCTCCATTTCTTTCCTTGTTTTCACTACTTCTTGTTCTAATGATTCACATCTTGCCTTCTTTTCTGATAGCTGTTGTTTCAGAATCTCTTCAATTTTCTTTGCCTCTTCCAATTCTACTTTTAGTAGGACAAGGTCTTCATTAGGTTCTTTACTGTCTTTCTCGAACTGTATCAACAATTGTCTTTGCTTTTTGTTCTTGATTCTTAGTCTGTCAATCTCTTCCAATGCACTGATTAGTTCTCCTTCCATGTCAACCACAACTTCTTCTTCATTAACCTCACTCCCTATGCTATTATTGTCATAGTCCTCTTTGTCCATAAGTATGAAGTCATTTAGTTTATCTTCAATAGATGAATCGTTGTCTTCATCATCTGAAGGATCATCATCATTGTTTGCACAAAGACTTTTCTTCTTAAAGTTATTCTCTTTAAAGAAATTTCTGTGTTTGTATTTCTCCTCATCATCACAAGTCTGATCCTTTCCTTTGTGGGGACATTTATTTGCAAAATGACCTATCCTACCACAGTTAAAGCATTTGAAAGGCAATTTACCTTTGTATTTTCCTGATCCCTTCTTCAGTCTCTTCACAAATTTTGCTTCAATTTCATCGGGCTCAGAGTCCTCATTCTTGTTTGCTTTAAATGATGCTTCTCTGGAGGTGGGTTTATCTTTAACTATTCTCATTTCATATGCAGTCAATATTCCTAGAAGTTGGTCAAACTGCAAGGTTTTTAGATCATTAAGTTCTTCTATAACAGAGACCTTCGGGTTGAACCTATCTGGGAGAGATCTCAAGATTTTCTGAACTAAAGAAGATTCCCCAATTGTTTCACCAAGTGCCTTCATTGCATTTACCATTTCTTCTACTCTCAGAAAGTATTTTCCAACATTTTCATCTTCCTTCGTCTTCAAATGTTCAAAATGTATTCTGTAGGTTTGAAGCTTTGCATCCTTTACCTTCTCATTACCCTCATAACTGCTAATGAGTTTGTCCCACATTTCTTTGGCAGTTCCTAGGTGTATAACTTTTACGAATTTTGCTTCTGCAAGCCCACTCAAGATAGCATTCATAGCCTTAGTGTTGAAGCTAAATTCTAGTTTGTCATCCTTATTAGCTAGCACAACTGGCTTTACATAACCAATATCTACCACATCCCAGACATCTGTACCTAAACCCATTATGTAGGTTCTCATTCTAACTTTCCAGAAGACAAAGTTTGTTCCATTGAACAAAGGGGCCTTATTGGTTGAATTTCCTTCATGGCTTGACATGTTTAATCTCTAGGATCTACCCTTAGATAAAAGGGGCCGACTCTGATACCAATTGTTAGACAACTGAGAGGGGGGGGGGGTGAATCAGTTGTCACCATGCTTAAACAATTATGCTTCTTTTTAAAATATTTACAAGGCACTCAAAGATGATCACAATAATGCAGAGAAATAAGCAAAGGCACATTCAACATCAGTCACATATATGAGAAAGACAGAGACAGATAATTCTCGAGGAAACCCATACAGGGTAAAAACCTCTTTTTCTTTATATGATAAGTATTGTCTACATTCTTTACATTATCATACATATGAGCAACAACTCATTGTGAGGCTACAACCTCTGGTTTTGTAAGCTGCAACTTGCTCAGAGCACCAATTCTCTATTTTCTCTAGCACCCACTAGAAGGAAGCACCAACCCCCTAGTTTCTCTATCACCAACTAGAAGGAAGCACCAACTCCCTAGTTTCTCTAGCACCAACTAGAAGGAAGCACCAACTCCCTGCGTTCAAGCACCCACTTGAACCTTTGAGGACACCAGTCCTCCCTAGCACCTCCCAACCACCCTGATATATAAATTCCTTGTTACTAAAAATTATTATAGTGATATAAAGTTATTCAATGGCTTACCATCCTTGTCGCTGTTCTGTTACACTACTCTGCTCTGTCTACATCAATGTCTTCTGCACGCCCCTTGCACCTTCTGTTCTTCTTCCTTTTATACTCTTTGCACCATATCCCTTCAATGCAACCTTCCTCTACTGTGTATTTCTGCACCTGAGCTCTGCCTCCTTACTCACACTTGAATCCTTTCCCACGACAACAACACTAATCTCTTCTTTGTTCCCCATACTTATAGTCCCTGTCCTCCTTGTGCATTCAATATTTTCCATCCTCTGCATGCTCACACACCCCCAATCTCCTGCACATCTCGAGTGCTTTTACCTGATCATCGCAACTCTTCAGCTTCTCTGGTGGTTCCCACCAAGCATTCAACATCACTGGGTGTTCTGCTGAGATTCCTCAACCTCTCTGGCAGTTGAGACTCCTCGTCTTCTCTGGCACAGTCAAGCTTATGCCTTCTGTTTCAGTTACAGACTTCAATGCTCATCCATCTGTCAACCCCCCTAAAAATCGTCTTACTTTACTGGACGAAGCTTAGAGACTCTTCATCTCCTCTGGCGATCACACAAAGATCTCTTTGAATTCTCTGGCAGAGACCATCAATGGTGTCTACCAGTTACACTACAACATGCTACAGTAGCCCTCTGATCTTGTTCAAATTCACCTGCATCGTTGGATTGATTCCAAGGGATCTTGCATTCATTTCATCATTTCGGCTTTCGGCAGTTCGACATTCGTGTGACCATGTGTCTCGACATTCCTAGTCGCAATCCCCGAAAAGGAGCTTGGTTGCTCTAGCTCTTTCCTCCATCTCTCGCTGATGTGACCCAGAGCTGTGACCACAGCCTTATGCATAAGGCGCTTTCTTGATTTTGCGTTTCATGAATCTAGAGATGTGGCATCTCGACTCTCCAAGTCGCGATACCCGAAACTCCAAAATGCGTGGGATCAACGGTCCCGATCAACACTTGATCTGATGACTAAGATCATTTCACGATTTTGCATTTCGTGATTCTGGAGATGAGGCATCTCGACTCTCCAAGTCGCGATCCCCGAAACCCCGAAATGGCGTGGGATCAATAGTCCCGATCAACACTTGATCTGACGGCTCATATCATTTCGCGATTTCACATTTCGTGATTTCGACATTCTTGATGTTCAGTGTTCTTGTCACCTCAAAGTCCCGATCCATGAAACTCCGAAATGGGTCGGATCAACGGTCCAGATCACATCTTGATCTGACGGCTGCGATTAAGTCGCGATTTCAGGATTCCTGTGGTTATTATTCTTTGACATCTCCAACTCTCAATCCTCGAAACTCTGAAATGGACTGGGATCAACAGTCCAGATCAAACCTTGATCTGACGACTCAGATTAAGTCGCGATTCCGCATATCGCAATTTCAGGATTCTTGTGGTTATTATTCTTTGACATCTCCAACTCTTGATCTGAAAAACTCCGAAATGGACTGGGATCAACGGTCCAGATCAAACTTTGATCTGACGGCTCAGATTAAGTCGCGATTCTGCATATCGCGATTTCAGGATTCTTGTGGTTATTATTCTTTGACATCTCCAACTCTCGATCCGCGAAACTCCGAAATGGATTGGGATGAACGGTCCAGATCAAACCTCTATCTGACGGCTCATATTAATTCGTGATTCTACATATCGCGATTTCGAGAGGTTAGGGAACCCCATTCCTTTGACTCTCCAGTCAGTGAATTGATGATCTTTCCCCACGTGTCCTCCCTGATGATGGATGGTCCTCCTTCTTTCAGGATTTTGTGTGCCCGCTACTCCTTGCACTTTAAAGAACGTGCAGGTTCTCCTTGATCCGACGATGGTCAGATCTCGTGCTTGGATTTAATGCCTGAGATCTATCCTCCTCTTCAGCGCGCTCTTCTTGTGTACATTGAGAGCTGAAAACCATCGGGAATTCTAAATTGTTGATCCAACAATCACGGTTGCTGCTCTTCCCTGATTATCACTGTGCTGCTGATCATCGTTGCTGTACTCAAGCCATCATCGCTGCTGTACTTGCCATCAATGACAAGCATACACTGCCTGTAAATAATGCCAACAGTTTTGTCCTGAATTTCTTTGAAATTGGATAGACAAACTCTTCAATGACTTCTTCATCAATATTAATATCATTACCATGATCATCCATACTATCATATTCCGCCTCAGATTTGGAATTGGAATCAGAGTCTTCGCTTTATTCATTGGAAAAAATGTCATCAACAATTCCTTTAGGTTTAAGAGAATAGTGCACCATATCTTGTTTCTGACATCATTCGTCCTCCTCAATCAAATTGGGTGGTTTTTTTGACTACGTGAAATTCTTATTTATGACTAGGTGGCTTGTCCTCAAATATCCTTAGGATCTCCATAAGATTTTTCTTTACAATAAATGGATTTTGGTAGTGTTGGCATAGAATATACTTATTTTCAATGATTGGCATGTACTTGTACCTAGTTATACCAAAAGGACATATCATCTACAAGGTTATACCAACGTTGTTGTGGCATTTCTTAAAATTTACCATTTGTGGAATTCATAGCTTCCTCATGAGTTGACCACAAGGCATGCAAGGCTAACAATGTAATAAGCATAAATTTATTACTTATAAGAAAGAGACATAAATATGCTATAAAATATAATAATATATGGATAATTGTTTAGATTGAAAAAATGGTTACAATGATGATAGTCCTAAATATAGACATACTCCAAGGCTCATCTCTATGAAGAGAGACACCTTTTCATTAGTAGGCTTTTTATTGTCAATATACAATTATTATTGTTGTTGTTAATATTACTATCTTTGTTATTAAATCTGTCATGATTTGTATTCATTACATATGTTAAACTCGTGGCCAAGGTTGTTCCTATCCAAAAATTGCTTGTGAACTTTGGATCTCCATCACTTACTATTACTTTATGAAATCCATGAAGCCTAAGAATTTCTAAACTTATTCCACTTGAATTTCTATATATGTACTTTGAATGCCAAAAAAAAATGCACATTTTGTGAGTCTATCCGTGACAATAATAACATCCTTACCTTATGATTCTGGCAATCCTATAATAAAATCTATTGATATTTCTTCCCATATTTGATTAGTTACGCATAAGGGTTGAAGTAACCCTAGAATATTGAAGGTTTCTCCTTTATTTCATTTTGCACACCTAACATTCTTTGAAAAATTGTTGAATATCCTTGTTTATTCCTTCCAAAAAAATATATTTTTAGTCCCTTGATATGTTTCAAGAAATCATTAATGTCTTGCCATGAAGGAGTTATGAGACTAAATAAATATTTATTGTTTCAACCCTGATTGAAGGCATAGAAATATTCTATCCTTGGACCAAAGGATAAGTATCTTCCAATTCCAATGCTCTATCAAGTAAGAGATTACATACACCATCTCACCAACATAAGTATTGCATTGCATTGGCCCCAATATATAACCACATAAAACCTCTAACAACCTAGCATCCACACATAAAAAATTATTCTTGGATGAACTACATGCTATATAGAGAATAATGACTCCAACCTAAATAATTCATACACAAGAAGAATTATGATGGTATATTTATTATGCATGGTAACTAAGGAATTTCATACCCCCCCCCTACTGACTAAACTGAACACAATCTAAAGTATATCTCTAAACTTGGCAAACTTATCATTACCAAGTGGTTTTGTCATATGTCAATGGTTTGTTCTATTGTAGGACAATAATAAGGACATTTGTTTGCATTATCAACAAACTCTCTAATCTAATGGCGATGAAATTGAATGAATACAAATGAATACTTGAGAACACTCTAATGTTAAACTCTAATTGTAATAGAAAAGTGAGTTGGCGATGTTTGGTCAAGTTGAATATCAACTAATATCCTTTGCAACCACATTGCCTCACAATCCATGTTGATAGCTACCTTGTATTCTACTTCAGTAGAAGATAAGGAAACTATATGTTGTAGCTTACTATGACATGGAATTACTCCTAAACCAAGAGTGAACACATAATTTGTTGTGGACTTCCTTGTATCCATTGATCCAACACAATCAGAATTAATATACCCAATGAGAATGAAGTCAACAGATATCTAATATAGATAGCCAAAGTCAAGCGTCCTTTGACATATTGATAGGCTCATTTTGTATCTTACCATATTATCTCTTGAGGCTTATACATGAATTGAGAAAGAGAACTTATTGTGAAACATAGATTTAGTCAAGTGGTAGTAAGATAAGTTAAACTACCTACCAATTGCTTATATAATGACTGATTGACTAGTGGTGAGTCAATGTAGTTTGAGAACTTTATCCCAACTTCCATATATGTAGATGAGGGATTACATTTAGTCATTCTAAATTTTTCTCAGAGCATTGTGGATTGATTAACTTGTGATACATGTATAGTATGATCATATTGCCAAAAATCTACACCTAAACAATAATGAAGCAAGCCTAGATCTGTCATTTAAAAAATAAACAAATATTATATGTCACATGTTGAATCATGTTGGATTTATTTCCAGTGATTGCAAGATCATTGGCATAGACAATTAGGATCACTATGTCATCACCGCTGATTTGTATATATAAAGTGGGTTCGAGATAGTTTTTTTCAAATCCAAAACCTCTAAAATATTAATTGAGTTTGAAATACCAAGCTTGAGGAGCTTGCTTAGATCCATACATAGACTTTACCAACCAACTTATCAAATGTTATTTCTTAGCAACTTGAAATCCTTGTGACCATTGCACATAGACATCCTCCTCCAAGTTTCCATTCAAAAAGACACTTTTAACATCCATCTATTATATCTTCCCTAAAACATGAGCAACAATGGAGATAACCAACTGAAAGGTTATCATATTTATGGTAGGTTCTAAGGATTCTTGTATTCATATTTATTGTTTCACATGGTGTAATATTATATATGCCTTCTTTGAAATTTTCACTACACTAATTTCTATCATAATATTGAATAATTGTTTAGACTAGTACAATTGCATTGTATTTTTTAGCCATTCTTTCTTTATTTCTTTGAACACCTTTCTTTCTTTTTGGGCATCTTGTATTTTTAGCAATGTGGGTTAGTACTTGTCTACTATGGGATGGGATAGATTTTGTGTGGGATCATTCTTTAGTGACACTGTAATGTTTTTTTAGGTTTATTGGTTTGTGTTTTAATAGTAATAGTTGTTGCAAGAATGCTTACAGTCCCAACAATATCACTGTAATTGCATTGCAGTAGTGGGTGGAAATGTGCATGCAACGAAGACAAATCCTACTGCATAAGGTACACAACTTTCAAGAAGGATCCATTGAATGGAATTTATAATAAATATTCTTGATTCGACAGTCTAGATGTATATGTTTATCTTAAACAATTCACACAACCATTGAATTACAAATTTGCCTCATTTTATGTTGCCATCTTTGTACACCATTTACAAATTGATAACATAGGCCTAGAAATTGGCAATGAATGGCTCTTGTATAATGATGCTATTGAAAATATATCTATTAAGTCATGTAGTTTTTATGAAGCCATGTGAAATGAAGGCATTGTAGAAGGTATGATCTATAGTTTTCCTAAAAGATGGCATATTTAAGCATGCTATTGGTTTACAAATAGATTAAAACAATGTGCCATGACAATCACCAACAACAGTAGCAATTGTGAAAAGTTGTTGCTCTGAAAGTACTTGTTCAATAGACAATGTATCTACTTGAGCATTTAAAATCCAATGTGCACATTTCCATTTAATATTTGCATGACCTAAATATTTTCTAGCGTCCAATGATTTGTATGAAAAAAATGGTTCAAAATGTCCACAAGATGAGTTTTGATCATGGAACAATATGATACACTGAAATATAGATTTTGTTGCATCAAAATGGAAGTATTATTCTCTTTTGGTAAATGACCAAATAGATATTGGAATACCTAGCCATTTATAAAACCGCTTAACACAAAAAATATTGCCCCACAGATCGAGTTCATTATGCCGGGTTCGAGAAGAATAAAAAATACACATTCTTCACAAGTTTGTCTCAACATCTTTGACCTTGTGAAATTCCTCTAAGAAATCACTAGTCAATTTTGTTCTCACTTAAAAAAGGGTGGTAGGGTATCCATGATGCAAACAATCTTGAAATTGTCTACTATTCCTTCCCGTATCTCAATAGATGTATAATGGAAATGCAATAAAATTGCCAATGCATCAAACAAACAATCACTTGGTTTATAGTGCAAGCTTTGCGATAAAAAAAAATGAATCAAGATAACACATAGTCAATTTCTTAAAAGTTTTATTGTGCTATTGAAAAAACACTTGATGCATTTAGGTAGGCTTCCTCCTCCAACCTTTCCTTCTCTTGATATGGACAAGGCATATTGCAACAAGGGGAATGCATAACAATATAACTTTAGAAGACAAATGAGAAATGCTAAAAAAAGAGACAAAGACCAATGATATTCCAATTAGATGCTTCTAGAGTAGAAGCAAGGATGAGTTATTCCACCTGCCACAATAAGAACAATGTGGAAAGGGGAAAGTTAGGAAAAGTTACAATGTTTTGTACAATGAAAAAACAATGCGTTGTCAAGAACATATTATCAATGTCAAGTTTACATATGGAACAACATGCTTAAGGGGAACATGTTGTTGATAGTCATTGTTGAAACACATGCTTCACTTGTAACTATCATAATGAAAGGATGCAACACAATCTTTGTAAGATCCAATGACACAAAACATTCAATTAAATGTATATATTATGCATGCAAAAAATAACTTTATGTTAATATATCCATTATATTTATATTAATAGTAACCAAACATGTACATATTGCCCACTTTTTTTGTTGGGGAGGTGTTATATTCTTTGCATGTGTGTGTGGGGGTGCATCATATTTGATGATCCCAATTTTTTTTCTATTGTAGCATTTTTTTCCATTTTTAGCGGTTCTCTAAATCAATCCCAGATTAAGGGATTAGGGTTTTGGTAGCTACGAAATACCTAAAATATTGTATATATTGTATTGCGAATGGTGAAATTAATACAATGAAGAGTTGAGAGGTGCAATACCAAGGAAGGATGGTTTTCTCTCAGTTAAGGGTTTCCAGTGTAAATCTATGTGCACTATGTGTATGAGCCATTGATTGATTTCTGTTTTGCTTAAGAGTTTGTATGCAATGCTTTACTTCACAGGTTTAAAATTTACATGTGGCATTAGAGCACATTTTTGGCTTCAAGGGGATGCCTTTTTTGTTTAGGGTTTGGCTCAGTCTTGATAGATCAATTTTTTCTTGGGTCTGTGATAAACTTGGGTTCAAAGGGAGCTTTGCAGTGGTGATTCGTGTGTTGAAAGAGAATGACAAGTAGTTCTAGAATCGAGATTGAGAAGTTCAATGGTAAAAAAATTGAGCTATGGAAGCTCAATATGGAGGACCTTCTTGTAGACAAAGAACAATGGATTGTTGTGGATCCTGGTTGTTATGACCCAAGGGGGGCATATATATGGATAAATGTATATGATATGGCCCAAGGGGGGAAATATATGGGCCTAAATGTACATGTAATGTGTAATACATATGTAATAGGGTTGGCCTAGTGATAAAGGGGCCTCATGTGCAAGTGTGAATAGCTATATATAAGAGACCATGTATTCATTATTGAGAGGGAATTGGGAAGTATGAATGGTATTTGGTTATTTGGAGGGGGTTCCCCTCTTATTTAAGGAGTTATTGTGTAACTTATCTTTATTTCAGTTGTGCTCCACTTTGAAATTATTTACATGGTGTGTACTTCTTTTATTTTATGATATTTGTAAGCATTTGGATCATAACATTTGGTATCGGAGCTCAAGGTCTTGGGGTTTCACTACTGCATCTGAGACACCTTGGAATTTCCACTATAAATTTAATTCTAAGAAGTTTAAGAAGGAAATAATTGAAGGATATTTAGCAGACGGATCAAGGTATGTGGGGTTAAAATTTCATCTCCTGAGGATTTATACTTTTGGAGATATAGCCTATGCAAGCTCGGGTTCTAGAATCATCCCGAATTTAGTCATCTTAGAATTTTCACTATAAATTTTTTTCTGTGACATTTCAGACCTTGAAACTAGGAGAATATTTATAGAAATTAGCAAGGTATCCATGATAAAAATTTCAGATTCTGGGTCATCCTACGTTTGTATATACACTCTGTGTAAGATATGGTAGCTGACTAGTCCCATTGACTAGTCTCAAACATGTGTTCCGAGTAAAACAACCATAAATTGGTCACAGAGGATCCAAATTAAGTGAGACTAGTTGCATTGAAAATTGGACAAGCCATAGTATGTTTGGTACAATTTTCAGAATTTTATATCAATTATTGTGCACGAGGCACACTGTACAAGTTCTCTCTCCTCGAAAAGCCAAAAATCAACAAGGTGTGGGGAAGTTACCATAACTTCCGCTTGGAACATACAATTTTTGTAAAAACTATGTCATTGTAGAGAATAAATTTTAGAGAACTGCATGTTGCAATTTCAGACTGATAAGGCCTGAAATTGAAAAGATACATCGTAAGTAAGGTCGACCAGGAGGACAGATTCCAAATCAGGGTTTCAAAGGTATGTTCACTTAAAACTATCATAACTTTTGATTGGAATGTCTGATTGACCTGATTCAAAATCCATTGTAAAGATAACACATAGAAGATAATATTGGAACAAGGATTACAACTATTTGAGATCTCTATCCTTAATATATTGAGGTTGTGATTTGAGGGTTGGGATTAGACCTAAATTACGAATCAATAGAAATACCTAAATTTATAGGAGATGAAGATAAACATGAAATCAATCCTATGGAATGGTTGAAGTTGGAAAAATAATATAATATGACTCCTTCGAAGTTTTTTTTTTTTGGATGAATCTTGGAAGTGGTTGATGAGTGTTGATCAAAATACTAGATGACACTGCACATGGGAAGAATTTGAAAAACTCTTCTTAGATAAATGGATTAGGGATACAAAAATGGAGGAATTGTATAGAATTCAAGATGGATTAAAAGAAGAAAAGGAAGATATTAAGAAGAAGGGTGAGGAGCTATCTAAGATACAGTCCCTTAATGAATCACTCATTAAGGAGGTTAAGAACTTAAAGCAATAAACTAATAGTAAATCAAAGTGGGAAAATGATGAGTCAAGGGAAGATTTGAAAAAGAAAGATGAAGAGATATGTAGATTACGAAACCATAATAAAAAACTATTGGATGAGGTTAATAGATTGAAAGAAGAAAAGAAGAATTGTCAAAATCAAGAAGAAAGAAGGATCTTGGATGAAGAATCTACCAAAATACTGGAAGATGAAATTTGCATGAAGGTTGAGGAATACTTAAATACTTATGAGGTAAAATCATAAATACAAGCCATAATTGAAGAAGGACGTCAAAATTTGTTAGATGGGATCACATTGCAGCTTCAAAAGGATAAAGAAGACACGATTCAAGAAGGTCAATAGAAGATACTTGAAGAAGTTGAACTCCATCTAGGGGATGTACATGCCAAATATGATCATATTATCTCGAAGGCTAGAGTAATTAAAGACCAAGTAAAGATGATCGAGGATGCCATTGTTGCTGAAAAGAAGATAGATGAAATGCATGTGTAGAGTGAATGAAGACCATCAAACGCGAAACCGTATTGACACCCTCATTACCAAGAAACATTTCAAGGAAGACAAGAAGGACGATATCGACATTATGAAGGAAGAAGATGGAATACTTGTCAATATTCAGGGAACAAGGCATCACCAAACTACTCTTCAACAAGCTATTATCAAAGATCAACAACCACTACAAATTGGAGAAGCTTCAACAAAAATACATGGAATCAAAGGAAATTTTTTTTATGCAACAACTAGACACCAAGGATTAAGACTGAAAATAATTTATTTTGGATGGATAGATCATCAACAATGGAATGAAGAAATCAAGAACATAAGAAAATAATATTACTTAGTTTCATCACATGTGAAGCCTTTAAATGCAAAGCTTTGAGGACAAATCTTTTTGAAGGAGGGTACTATGTTATGACCCAAGGGGGGCATATATATGGATTAATGTATATGATATGACCCCAAGGGGGGGCATATATGGGCTTAAATGTACATGTAATGTGTAAATACATATGCAATAGGGTCAACCTAGTGATAAAGGGGCCTCGTGTGCAAGTGTGAATATCTATATATAAGAGATCATGTATTCATTATTGAGAGGGAATTAGGAAGTATGAATGATATAATTTTGTTATTTGGAGGGGGTTCCCCTCTGATTTAAGGATTTGTTGTGTAACTTATATTTATTGGAGTTGTGCTCCACATTGAAATTATGTACACGGTGTGTACTTATGCTATTTTATGATATTTGTAAACAACCGACTGGTAACCTACCAGTACACAACTTACTGGTACAAAATCTACTCGTACACAAACTACCAGTACTCAATCTACTGGTATATTGAAAGAAGATTGGGAGAAGCTAGATATAATAGAAGTAGGTAGGATTCGACTCTGCTTGGAAGATTTAGTGTTACTAAATGTGTCAGGAGAATATATAGGCAAGAAACTATGGGAAAATTTGGGGAATCTGTATCAGTGAAATTCCCTAGTAAAAAAATTGTTTCTTCGAAAGAAGCTATATCATCTTAGGATGGAAGATAGAGATTCTATGAAAACATCTAAATGCTTTCAATACTCTGGTAAGTCAACTTGTCTCTGTTAATATTACACTTGTGTAAGAAGAGAAGTGTATTACTTAGTTATGTTCTTTTCCAGACTCCTGGGATAATCTGGTTGTAGCAATTGGTAGTACCACTCAATCATCATTGAAGTATGAGGATATAGTTTCATCCTTGTTATCAGAAGAGATGCAACATGAAATCATGGATAGTCATAATACATATGATTTATCTTAATAGGCCATCCCCAAGATAGGAATAAAATTAAGTCTTCCAGGGGGGAGGGGGGGGTGGGGGGCGGGTTGGATCTAAATATAAAGGTAGATCTAAATACCTAGGAAAATGGTTGAGAAAATGCTGGAAATGTGGTAAAACTGGGCATTATAAGAAAGATTGCAGGTCCAAGAATGTTGATAAAGTAAAGGGATCTGATGATGCCTTTTCCACATAAGTAAAAACCTCCACAAAATAAGGAAGTGATGTTTACTTGGCATCTATAGGTACACACGTAGATCATGATGTATGGTTGATCGACTTAAGTGCATCATTTCATATGACTCCTCACAGGGAGTGGTTCATTGAATATAAAAATTATGATGGTGGTGATGTCTTCCTAGGAGATGAATCAACAACCAATATCATGGGACATGGAAGGGTTAAGTGTTAGGAAATAGAACACCTCCACACTAAACCTAATAGAAGAGAGGAACATAGATTTAAGCTATAAAATAAATGAAAAAGAAAACACATAGTACACAAAAATTGCCTTGGAAACCCAAACGGGAAAACCAACATTCCTTGAGCTTCTTGCTCTCTTGTTGTCTTGTTCACTCAGAATAAAAGGATACTTGTCTAACCTTGTTCTACACCTAAGATAAAATCAACATCATACCTTATTTATTTACACAAGAACAACCCTACAGTCAATTCGAATTACATCTACATGACCGACAACCTCTAAACGATTGATTTAAAGATTAACTTTTACAACATTACAACATGCCTTATTTATAGGATTTACAACAGGAACAACCCTACATAAAGGCACCCAAAAATGGTTAGAGATCCACATAAATCATTGGCTACAAATCTTGTGAATCTTGGGATTCGTTTACAGTCAACTACCAAGTTGAATTACTAGTCGAATATTAGTCGAACTTCATTTGGCCTTTAGTTAGTTACCACATGAACACCTGTTGACCTCTTTTCAGTTGACTGCTTTGAATTTATTTTGATCACCTCGACTTCAAATTTTCTCGGTTGATCCACATTGACCTTCGAATTTCACTACCATTCGATCCACCTCGACTCAACTTTCACTACAAATAATATAACAATCAAACGTTCTCCCACTTGTTGTCTTATTTGCTGAAACTGAGAGTTTCTTGAAATTTTGTTCACAGACCTAGGGAAACAATGCCCATTTCCTCTCTGCACCAAGAGAAATTCACAACACTCATAAACTTGGTCAAAGAGTCTGCTATATTTTCTAACGTGTCTACTTTCTCTATCAACACCTTGTTGCTTTCCACCATGTCTCTTACGAAATGGTATTGTACATCAATATGATTAGTCTTGGAATGATAAGCTGGGTTCTTTGCTAAAAATATTGTGCTTTAACTATCACAATTTATCTTCATAGCTCTATGCTCAAACTCGATCCCTGAACACAACCATTGCAGCCATACTACTTCTTTGCTTCTATGAGTGGTTGCCAAGTATTCAACTTATAATGTTGACAAGGCTACGACTGCCCACTGCTTATTCATCCAGCTGATTGCTCCCCCAAACATATTGAACACATATCCACTGGCCAACCTTTGTCGATCAAGATCTCCAGCTTAGTCAATATTGACAAAGCCATGTACATCTATTTCATTGTCATTTCCAAGCTTCCCTTGGTAGAATATAACATAGTATTATGTGCCACACAAATACCTGAATACTCTTTTGACAACTGTCCAGTGCTCCTTTCCAGGTGTCGACATGTATCTGCTCAACACTCCCACTACATGGGCAATGTCTGGTCGAGTGCAGACCATCACATATGTTAGACTACCAACAACACTTGAATAGGAAACACACGCCATGTCCTCTATTTCTTCTTGTGTCTTTAGACACTGTTCAACAATTCACCTTGCTCCCACATAAACTGGCACCTTTATAGGTTTACAATCCTGCATGTTGAAAAGTTTCAAAACTATTTCAATATACTTCTTTTGGTTCAACCATAGCTTCCTAGTTGCTCGATCTCTCTTGATATCCATTCCCAGAATGAAATTTGCTGCATTGAGATCCTTCATGCTTAAATTGACAGATAACTACTTCTCACCCCCTTTATTGCATCCATGCTATTTCCAATCAACAACATGTCATCGACATACAATGCTACATATATGAAATTCCCACCTTCTTCCTTGGAATATATGTAGTGATCAACTTTTCTTCTCACAAATCCGAAACTAAGGATGTATGTGTCAAACTTTTGATACCACATCCTTGGTGATTGCTTTAAACTATAAAGGGATCTCCTCAATTTGAACACTAGATCTTTCTTTCCCTTAACTATAAATCCTTCAGGTTGTTTCATGTAGATTTTTTCTTCTAGGTCCCCATGTAAGAACGCTGTCTTCACATCCATATGTTCTATTTCTAGATAAAATGTTGCAGCCAGAGACATTAGTACTCTAATGGAAGTTATTTTTTCAACAGGGGCAAACATCTCACCGAATTCGACTCCTTCGACTTGGGAATATCTCTTTGCCACTAGTCGAGCTTTGAATTTCTCGACTTGACCTGCTGTGTTTATATTCTTCTTGAATACCCACTTGCTATCGATGGGATTTATTCCACTAGGTAATTCAACTAAATCCCATGTCTCACTCTTATGAAAGGATTCCATCTCTTCAACCATGGTGTCCTTCTAGAGTTTACCCTCTATCGAGTCAACAACCTCTCTGACCGACTTGAGCTCCTTGTTAGTGGAAGTTAACACAAATGCAAAACAAAAGGCAGGTAGACTATACCTTTCGACTGGTTTTATTACTTGTTCATATCTCCTTACAACCTAGGTCGGTTGTTCCACCTCTTCATTTGAATCATCTTCTTCTTTGTTCCTCAGTTCAAATCTCACCTTCTTTGGATTATTATCTATTTGAACCACTTCAAACTCAAAGTTCTTTTTGACTTCTTTGAAGACCACATTTTGACTGTAAACTATTCTCCTTGATTAAGTATCCCAAAGCTTATATCCTTTCATTCCTACTTTGTATCCAATGAAAATACACTTGTCTTCCTTCTTGTCCAGCTTGCTCCTCTTTTCCTTGGGAACATGCAAAAATTCACCACAACCAAATACTTTGACATGTGAAAGCTAAGGATTCTTACCGAACCATACCTCATGTGGAGTCATGTCGACTAGTGCTGACGAAGGAGACATATTCACCAGATATTTTGCAGTGTCGACTGCCTCTGCCCATAATTCTTGTGTGAGCTCAACACCACTGAGCATGGTCCTTGCCTTGCCCATCAATGTTCTGTTCATTCTCTCAGAAACTCCATTTTGATGTGAGGTATATGGTGTGGTTTGGCATGCTATGCCACACTTCTTGCAAAACTACTCAAAATTATTTCCATATAATTCACCACCATTATCAGTTCTCAACACCTTTATCTTCTTGTCTGTCTAGTTTTCTACAAGAGACTTAAACTCTTTGAATTTCTTGAAAACCTATGATTTCTTCGTTAGGAAATATATCCATGTATTCCTGGAAAAATCATCTATGAAGGAGACATAATACAGGTAGCCACCAAGTGAAGGAACTGATATAGGGACAAACACATCACTATGAACAAATCCTATAATCCCCTTTCCCTTGTGGCTCCAGATGGGAACCTTACACATTTTTTTTTCCATATATGTAATGTTCACAAAAATCAACTTCTAAATTACATTTAGGAAAATCTTGGACCATACCTTTTTTATGCATAGTTCGAAGTCCTTTTTTTCCAATGTGTCCCATCCTCTTATGTCTTAACATGGTTAGGTCAACTTGACGAAGCCTTGTCAAGTCAATTTGAATTGAATAAGCCCGAGGTTACTCAAGTCGAGTCGACTTCAGGAACAACAATGATGATGCATCCATTAGAGTTGACATTCCATAACAACTTGTATAGGGTTCCAATCCGAACTCCTTTCATTAATTCCATTGCACCTCTCACCATTTTTCATGTATTCTTCTGAAATAGAGTGTGCACTCATGCATCACTCATATTGCTGATAGATATCATGTTTCTGGACAAACCTAGAATATGTAGCACACCTGGAAGAGTTCTACTCCTCCTATCCTACAATATTAGTCAGATTCTTCCCTGTCCGATAATTTTGGTTGTCGAGTTGTCCCACAAGAACACATCTCCTCCTTCATAACGTTCATATTTGCAAAACCATTCTCTATGTGGTTTCATATGATAGGATGCTCTTGAGTCAATAAACCAAACATCTTGATCCGATTGTGTATTGGTCGACGCCAGATACACATTGCCTCCTTTATCTGGAGTAGTCTTTCTCTCAATCGACTGCTTCTCATTGGAGCATGTACTGACTTCCATTACCTTTGAATTGTAGTCCCTTTTGTAATGCCCAGATTTACTGCATTTCCAACATCTTCTCATCAACTGAACCAGGGATTTATATCTACCCTTTGACTTAGAATTTCTAAAAGAGAATTTTCCTTTATCTTTGTCCACCAATCTACCTCTCACCATTAAAGTATCTTTGATCGATCCTTCCATGTTCTTCCTTCTCATTTCTTCTGACAATAGAGGTGCAACCATGTCTTCTAGCGCTAATGTGGTTTAATTACTCCCTATAGCCATAACTAATCTATCCTAGGAGTTTGGAAAATAACATAATAGTATAATACATTTCTCCTCAATGATTTTAATATCCACAGAAGATAACTGGATTATTATGGTATTAAACACATTTAAATGCTCAATCACCGAATTTCTATCACCCATCCTCATAAGATACAACTTATTTGTTAAGTACCTATACCAGATCTGCAAATATACTTCAATAAGACCAATAATAAACCATAAACCATTTACCATAACATGAACACAAGAATGTAGACAAAACCCTTGAGGTAGGGTAACACCATATATTAATCCTTAAGGATGGATAACACTCCTCAAACAATTCTTGATACATTCACAATATTCTTCACTATGATTCATTACATTGCTTACACTTATTTATATAGCTCTCTCTATCTCCTATGAACCTTCTAGAGAGCCTTCTCACATTTATTACATCTAACTACCATAGTGGACCTAGTCCACCTTACATTGAATGACCACATTCTCATATATTAAATGACTTCCACTAATAATACATAACCAAATTCCCATTGGTACCTCCCTAGGTACCTCATATTACTTCCCAAGGTATACTAGATTCCACCCCCCTTCACATGTTTCATCCTCGAAACACGAGAAGAAACCATACAATATGACCGGCTAATAAATGTAGCCAACTGGTACCAAGTACGACCATCCATCCATTCCAATGGAAGTCGAACATGATCTCCAACTGCTGCCTTGCCACTCTGATCTTTCTTTGCATCATGTCGGGGTTACCATGGGATTGTTTCTATAGCTCGAGCTCTACCCGTAGTGCTGGTAGTCCTCCATGCACCTCTTGATCGGTTTCCTGTCTAGTGCATAAATGTGTTGATGCACATGCCCTTGCCTTGATGACTATTGTTTCTCTATATGATGTGGATGGAAATATACAACAATTGTAGGAATCTATTCTTTTTTCTTCAAATCTGCAACACTTTTTTCCTTTGAGTCAATGACCGCCTTAGCTTCCTGATTATGTACTTCTAGTAGTTTTGCTTCATCTCCTTCTGTAGACTCTGCCTTTGATTCAACTTCAAACTTGGCCATAACTTCTTTGCTAGCCTCCATGGGCCCATCTTTATGACTAAGAGATACATCCTGCAATGTAATTTTCTTTTTCTTGTACCACAACTTCAAAAACTTCTTTTACACATTAATATTAATGGTACCCATTGATTCTATCCAAGGATATTCCAAAATAATATCCACTTCATCCATATCCATAACATAAAAATATGAATGCAACATATATTTATCCATACTGAGATTCAAATATTTAAAAATTTGAACATTTTTACCCTCAAACTGTGTGATGTGGATATCCTTTGCAGGAATTTTCAATCTATTAACCAATTGAACATTGATAAAATTTTGTTGGCAGCTAGGGTTAATAGAAACAATTACATTTTCTTTATGAATACATCCATGAACCTGTAATATAGATTTTCCACATGAAAATAAATCGTTGGTGCTCTCTTTATCTTGTTTTCCAACATGAGACTACCCATCTAAAAGTAATATTTCCAATTCTTCACCTGGAAGTTTCATTAGTTGTAAATAGTCGAATGATTCCTTCCATCTTAAGGCATCCTCTCTGAAATGAAGAAATAACACATATTTCCATTGTTCTTTCCATTTTGACTTGTGGGACTTTATAAATTCTTTAATACTAGGACTGTAATATACCAGATGTAAAAAGTATGCAGAACATAAATAGAATGCTAGAAATGGCAGAATAACAGTAATATAACCAACATAATATCCACAATAACACATAAATGATATAAGAACAACAACACAAATAACACTTTGATTCAGAAAGCAATGTTCACGGGCCTCTTCGAGGGGGCAACCTCCAGTCGAGCAACGCTCTGTTACAATAATCTCCAAGCTAGGGTTTTCATACCCTCGACCCTTATTTATACTAAATATGTCTATCAAGAGAAGCATCTAGAGGAAGATCCTTCTAGAAGCGGAAGCTTCTATTAGGTCTTCTTACATCTGCCTTATTCTATTTTATTGAAAGGCCTTATTAATATTGACCTTTATTACATACAAATACATTGATCTACCTATGTGCAGGTTAGGACCCTAACATGTCCACCCCCTTAAAAACAACCTTGTCCTCAAGGCTTGAGATGTGGAAATTGCTACAGAATTGTAGCTGGTTCCCAAGTGGCATCTGCTGGAGTTGTATCTTTCCACTGGACTAACACTTCCTTGATGGTTCACTAACGCAGGCGACACTCATGATGGTCCAAAACTGCTTCTGGTTGTAGCCAAATGGATCCTTCTTCAACTAACTCAGGAAGGTTCGTTTGAATTTGGCACCTAGTTCCAATCACCTTCTTTAAGCATGAAACATGAAAAACATGATGTAGCTTCGACTCACTGGGTAGAGCTAACTGATAGGCGACTTGTCCCACACACTTGAGAATTGTATAAGGACCACAAAATTTGGGCGCTAGCTTTTGACAATGTTCAGCCTTGAGGGAAGTTTTCTTGTATGGTTGCAGTCGCAGAAACACCTGATCCCCTTCTGCAAATTGACGTTCAGAGCGACCTTGATCTGCTTGTTGCTTCATGTGATTCTGTGCCATGACCAAGTTTTCTTTAAGGGTACAAAGAATATCCTCTCGAACTGTAAGTGTTTGGTCAACTGCCTAGACCTTCGAGGTACCCGGTAAGTATGAGAGAACTGAAGGTGGCTTCTGTCCATATACCACTTCAAAGGGAGTCATGTGTGTAGCTATATGGTAGGAAGTGTTGTACCACCATTCAGCTAGGGGTAACCATTGAGCCCACTGATTTTTCTTTTCAAAGGCAAAACGCCTTAGATATGTTTCCAAACATTTGTTGACAACTTCAGTTTGACCATTAGTCTGGGGATGATAAGCTATGATGAGATGCAATTGGGTGCCCTTTAGCTTAAACAATTCTTGCCAAAATTTGCTTGTGAAAGTTGGGTCACGATCAGAAACAATAGAGTGCGGCATGCCATGAAGCTTGAAAACCTGGTCCATGAAAATTTGAGCCACCATGGATGTAGTAAATGGGTGTTGAAGAGCGCAGAAATGAGCATACTTGGAAAGACGATCCACAACCACCATTATGACTAATTTATTTCCTGATTTGGGTAAGCCGGTAATAAAGTCCATAGAGATATCCTTCCAAATAGCCGGTGGAATCGGGAGTGGTTGTAGTGTGCCCGAAGATTTGATTGTTTCTCCCTTGTTGCGTCGACACACCTCACATTCAACGACAAAATTTCGGATGTCCTGTTTCATACCATCCCAGAAGAAAGAAAGTTTGACCCTGTCATAGGTTTTGGTGAACCTGGAGTGCCCCGCTATGGGTGTAGCATGAAGCTTAGAAAGTACCATGGATTTAATCTTTGATTGTTTACTTAAATACAAACGGCCTTTGTATCGAAGTTCATCTTGGAGCCAAGAGTACCCTAGGGGAGCTGGAGCATTGGTCTTCAATTGCTGGATTAGATGCAAACTTTTGGGATCTTGTAGCCATTCCTGGCACACAGCTTGGAGCCAATTTGGTACAATGAAGGAAAGAGAAAAAATGGATCCTTCTTCTTCATATTTTTGAGACAGTGCATCTGCCACCACATTGTCTTTGCCCTTCTTGTAAATGATCTCATAATCATATCCAAAGAGCTTAGTCACCCATTTTTGTTTCTCCGGAGAGGAAATGCGTTGTTCCAGAAAGTACTTGAGGCTTTGATGGTCTGTCTTAATTTGGAAACGTTGCCCCAAGAGATAAGGGCGCCACAGATCAACGACATGAAAAATAACCAACATTTCCTTTTCATAGATGGGTTTGCCTAGATTCCTTTCAGATAGTTTCCTGCTGGTGAATGCCAAAGGTCGACCCTCTTGCATAAGGACAACACCGATTCCTTTCTCGGAGGCATCGCATTCCAACAAAAAGGTCTTTGTGAAATTAGGAAGGGCCAGAACCAGAGTGGTGCACATGGCCGTCTTTAAGGTTTGAAAATCTTGAGCAATGGCTGGAGTCCAATTGAAAGAGTTCTTTTTGAGGAGAGCCGTGAGAGGTTCTGCAATCTTGCCATAATTCTTAACAAACTTGTGATAATACCCTGTTAAGCCCAGAAATCCACGCAAGATTTTGAGAGTTTTTGGGTGCGACCAGTCTTTCATAGCTTCAATATTTTTCGATTCCACCCTGACACCATCCTTGCGAACCAGATGACCCAAGTATTCTACTTCTGAGCCACCAAAAACACATTTATATTGTTTCAGGAAAAGTTGGTGCTGAGAGAGTAGATGGAGAACTCGATCCACATGAATAAGATGGTCTGTCCAGGTTTTCCTATAGATGAGGATATCATCAAAGAAAACTAATATAAAATGATGAAGAAAAAGACGGAAGACATGATTCATGAGGCTTTGGAAGGTGGAGGGGGCATTACACAAGCCAAAGGGCATGACCAAAAACTCATAGTGGCCCTCATGAGTTCGAAAGGCCGTCTTGGGAATGTCTGCCTCCTTCATACGTATCTGGTGATAGCCCGAGCGAAGATCGAGTTTAGTAAAGAATTGGGCGCCACTCGATTCATCCAGGAGGTCATCAATGACATGAATGGGAAATTTGTCTTTAATGATCAATTTGTTGAGGGCACGAAAGTCAGGACACATTCTCCAAGAACCTTCTTTCTTCAGGACCATGACTATAGGATAAGAGTAAGGGCTTGTACTAGGGCGGATAACGCCTGCAGTAAGGAGCTCCTGGACCATTTTCTCAATTTCATTTTTTTGTGAAAAGGGGTGGCAATACAGATGGATATTGGGAGGAAGGATTTCGGGTACAAGGGGAATGGAATGATCATGAACACCGCGGGAAGGAGGGAGTCCTTGGGGAGTGAAAAATACCATTTGGTGTTTGGAAAGGAGGGCTTGGAGGTCTTCTGGCACCGGGTGTGTCTCTATTGCTTGTATGGCATGGAGTTGGGCAATGACACCATAATGACCTTTTTTGAGCAGCTTTTCCATGCGATGGGAACTAATGACCTCAGGTGAGCCTGCAGTGATGCCTTGGAATTTATATTAGTGTCCGTCCTGGTCGAATTGCATGGTTAATGCCTTAAAATCCATGAGGATGGGACCCAAAGTCCTTAGCCAGTCTACACCCAACACAATGTCACAACCACCCATGTCGATAGCAAACATATGGGATTTTAGGTGGTAGTCACCAATTTGGAGACACACATTTTCACAGCGCTCTCCACATTTCATGGAACCACCATTGGAAATCATGATTTGGAAATTGTTGATGGCATGGATGTAGCAATGAGTTTCTTGGGCAATGCGGCGATGAATAAAATTATGGGTTCTTCCACTATCAACCAGAATGATGACCTTCCGATGCTTGATGTAACCGATTAACTTGAGGGTTTGGGGGGTGGAGAAGCCAATGAGAGCATTGAGGGAAATGATCGGTTCCACTTCGGGAGGGTCTGAGGGAGGGGTTATGTCAGGGATTTCAGGTGACTCAGGCACAAGGGGAGTTTCAACATCCTCTTCCGACATATCCTTAGAGATGGCCATAATTTTTTTTTGTTCCTTGCACTTGTGGCCGGGGAAATATTTGTCATCAAAATTATAACAAAGGCCTTTGAGTTGGCATTCATCCATTTCAGCCCTAGTCAATTTTTGGATCTTTAATGGGGCGGAGGGAGTAGTGGGATTTACAGGTTTAGGGTGAGGGATAAAGGAGGGTTTACAGTTTTGAGAGGATACCACCTGTTGTGCTTATTTAGATTTTTTAGTATCCTCCACCCAACTCGAAGGTCGAGCCATGAGGACATGGGCCTAAATCTCCTCCTTGAGGCCACTGATAAAACACTCTCGAAAGAAAGCATCAGTCATGCCCTATGTTCGAAAATCCAGGCGCTCAAAGGCAGCTATGAAGTCTTCTACTATGCTTGATTGTTTCAACTTTGTCAAATGGCCCAAATGGTTTGTGTCAGTTTCAAAGCGTTCATAAATCTCAATCACAAATTGGGTCCAAGCAATATACCCTTGACAGGAAGTTTTTCTCCATTGCCACCATTGCCAATGTTCTTGATCGAGATGGAGAACACCATACCGGAGTTCGGCCAAGTCATCTGTAATGCTGTATAAAGAGAAATAATGTTCCATTTGGGTGACCTAACCAGTGGGGTCCAAGCCATCAAATTTGGTCACATCCACCCTCGGAAGGCGTAGGTCACGTTGAAAGTGATGGGGCTAAAAGGTATGGGAATGGAAGGAATGTTCACCTTCAGTCTTTGGAGGTGCATCAAAGAAAGGGTCATCTGTAGGGATCTTCAGTTTGGTGTAGAGTGATGCAAAGACAGATTCAAGCTGGGTGGTCAGTTCTTGTTTGACTTCCTCCATTGAGGACTGCATGGTTGTATTTATGGTTGTATTGATGGATGAATCGATGGATGCAATAGTAGTAGTGACTTGTTTCACTTCTTTTTGTGTTTCGAGGAAACCAGATTGCAAGTTGTTGAAGCGAGTTTCCAGGTCTTGGCTATGGGTATGGGCCATGAAGATGGACGAATTGAAAAGGGGCGGGCGGGGTAAAAATTTTTGCCAAAAAATGATATGGATGAATGTGATAAGGGCGAAGAGATGAATCCAATGTAATAGGTCTCAAATAATGGTGAAAAAATTTCCAGACATTTTTTTTTTTACACTTGTGGAGTTATACTTCAGTTTGAAGAATACTGTGGCAATGAAATCCCCCAAATGCTTAACCAGAAGAAATGTGTATTTACTTGGCAACCCGAACACAGTTGTGCGACAATAGATCTTGTCTGTTTTAATTTGTTTATGTTTCTGTCCCCCAAATGTTAGGTATTCAAGGTTTCTACAGACAAGGGTTTGCCCTATGCTATAGCTCTCTGATATATGTGTAGGGTCCAACAATAGTACTCGGACCAATATCTCAGGGCACTAACTAAGGAGGATAGACCACACACTTAGCTGTACTACTCGACTACCCAGGTACTAGAGAGTATCTTCCTGAGTGCTGTTCTCGGTGGCACTATAGCAGTTAGGCGGCCGATCAGTTTATCTAAAGAGGGCTTCAGGAAATCCAGGCCGATCCGTACACAGGTGCTGTCTGATGTGATACCACTCGAAGGGGTACCAATAAGGGTTACAAGGGTGGCCAAAAGATGTGCGCTTAAGAACCACTTGTATTTCCTGCATGTATGAATCCCTCAACCGTGGGTTTATGCGCATCACGACATATTTTTATGGCTTAAAGACACCGGAATACGTCTCTACCCTGAAAAAAAATTTCCCACAATTTTTGCCAAGGAAAGTGCTCTGATACCACTTGTAATATACCAGATGTAAAAAGTATGCAGAACATAAATATAATGCTAGAAATGGCAGAATAACAGTAATATAACTAGCATAATCCCCACAATAACACATAAATGATATAAGAACAACAACATAAATAACACTTTGATTCAAAAAACAATGTTCACGGGCCTCTTCGAGGGGGCAACCTCCAGTCGAGCAATGCTCTGTTACAATAATCTCCAAGCTAGGGTTTTCATACCCTCGACCCTTATTTATACTAAATATGTCTATCAAGAGAAGCATCTAGAGGAATATCCTTCTAGAAGCGGAAGCTTCTATTAGGTCTTCTTACATCTGCCTTATTCTATTTTATTGAAAGGCCTTATTAATATTGACCTTTATTACATCTGAATACATTGATCTACCTATGTGCAGGTTAGGATCCTAACAAGGACCATTATCATTCCCAGTAAAATACATCTTGCTTGGAATAAATCTTCAACAAAAACTAGGGTTAAAAACAACTTACTGCATAAAATAATGGGTTTATCGGAAAAACCCTGAAAAATTGTTGAATTTAAAATGCTCATAACTTTACTTCCCAGACTCCGTTTCAGTTGTTTTTTTTTCTTCGAAATTAGGTATTTTCTGAGAGGAATTCAAATATCCAACTTTTTTGTCCAAATTCTACTCATAAAGTTTCAGATCTGAACCTGAAGTGCGGCGCCCTATTTTTTTCCTAGAAAAAATATGCAAAAAGAGCCAAAAAATTCTTCCCTTCTTTGGCCAAGGAAAGTTTTCCTTGTGCTATAGCTCTGTGATATACGTGTGAGGTCCAACAATAGTACTCAACCTAATATATCAGGGCACCAACTAAGGAGGTTAGACCATTCCCTTAGCCGTATTACCCGACTACCTAGGTACTAGAGAGTATCTTCCCGAGTGCTGTTCTCGATGGCACTATAATAGTCAGGCGACCGATCGATTTATATATGGAGGGCTTCAAGAGATTTAGTCCGATCCATATATAGGTGTTGTCTGATGCGATACCACTCGAAGGGGTACCAAAAAGGGTTACAAGTGTGGCCAAAATATGTGCACTTAAGTGCCACTTGTATTTCCCGCGTGTATGAATCCCCGACCACGGATTTACGAGCGTAACGACTGATCTCTGTAGCTTTAAGACGCCCGAATACGTCTCTACCCTGAAAAGAAATTAACCCACAATTTTCTGCCAATGAAGGTGCTCTGATGTCAATTGTTAAGTACCTATACCATATCTGTAAATAAACTTCAATAAGACCAATAATAAGCCATAAACTATTCACCATAACATGAACACAAGAATGTAAACAAAACCCTTGAGGTAGGGTAACACCATATATTAATCCTTAAGGAAGGATAACACTCCTCAAGCAATGCTTGATACATTCACAACATTCTTCACTATACTTCATTACATTGGTTACACTTCTTTATATAGCTCTCTCTATCTCCTATGAACCTTCTAGAGAGCATTCTCACATTTATTACATCTAATTACCATAGTGGGCCTTTATTAATATAGTGGACGTAGTCCACCTTACATTGAATGATCACATTCTCATATATTAAATGACTTCCACTAATAATACATAGCCACATTCCCATTGGGTACCTCCCTAGGTACCTCATATTACTTTCCTAGGTATACTACATTATTTCTAAGGAACAACTTATTTACCAGAGATTTCAACTAGTACAAGCTCCCCAACTTGTCCCATAGTTTCTTGGTTGAGTATTCACCTGAGACATTTAGTAGCATCGAATATGCAATACATAGTCGAATTATACTCCTTTCCCTTCTCTCGAGTTTCTCCCATTCTTCCATCGACATGCATGTCAGAATGGTACCTGGACATATTGCTACCCACTATTTCCGATCTACAAGGAGATCTTCAATTTTAAGCTTTCAAAGCTCAAAATTCTGGCCATTGAATTTTTCGATCTCTATTCTTGAGCTACTTGCCATTATTTAAACACAACTTTAAATATCTATGACTTATGACTCTTATTTAACCTAGGTTTTAGCTTAGATCTAAGGTTTTTAAACCAAGTTCTGATACTACTTGTTAGGAAATAGAACACTTCCATGCTAAACCTAACAAAAGAGAGGAAGACATATTTAAGCTAAAAAATAAATGACAAAGCAAACACACAGTACATAGAGATTTTACCCTGGAAACCCAAATGAGAAAACCAACATTCCTTGAGTGTCTTGCTCTCTTGTTGTCTTATTCATTCAGAATAAAATGTTACATGCCTAACTTTGGTCTACACTTAAGACACAATCGACATCATACCTTCTTTCTTTACACAAGAACAACCCTGCAACCAATTCAATTTACATCTACATGACCAACAACCTCTAAATGATTGATATAAAGATTATCTTTTAGAATATTACAATACACCTTATTTATAGGCTTTGCAATAGGCAAAACCCTAAAGAAATGTGCCAAAAAATGGTTACATATCCACATAGATCATTGTCTACAAATCCCACAAATCTTAGGATTCTATTATGGTCGACTACCAAGTTGGATTACCAGTCGACTACCAATCGACTTTCATTTGGCCTTCAGTCGGTTGCCACACGACCGCTTATCGACCTCTTGTCTATTGATGTCTTCGACTTGCCATCAATCACCTCGAATTCAACTTTTCCCAATTGATCCACCTTGACATTTGACTTTCACTACCAATCGATCCACCTTGACTCGAATTTCATTTCAAAGAATATAACAACCCAACATCAAGATGCTACTAAAATATGGAAGGATTATAACTCTCGTTGGAGTTCTGCACATTCCAGATCTTGCCAGGAGACTAATATATGTAAGTAAGTGAAATGATGTAGGTGTGGATAGTTTATTGGGAAAGGACACTTGCAAGATGGTATGAGGAGAAATGGTGTTGATGAGGGGATTCCGGTGTGGAACTATGTACAAGTTATTGGGAAGAACTTATACTGATGTGTTTTACAATTCTATTGTCCCTGAGCAGAGAAATAAAGAAGATACGATCCATACTAGTTATGGAAGAAGGCCATGGTTGAAGAGATGGATGCCTTGGATAATACTGAGGCATAGGATCTAGTTAGTTTCCAAATGGAATAAATTCCATTGGCAACAAATGGGTGTTTAAGAAAAAGTTGAATGCACAAGGCAAAGCGGAGAAATACAAATCTTGGTTAGTAGCAAAAGGATATTCCCAGGTAGAGGGAATTGACTTTGGTAAATTTTTTTCTCCTGTTTCCAACTTAACTTCTATTAGATTTCTTTTATTTGTTGTTGTTGCTTTTGATTTTGAAGTAGAACAAATGGATGTGAAGACAACATTCCTACATGGGGATTTGGAAGAAGAAATCTACATGAACCAGCGAGAAGGCTTTGTAGTGAAGGGAAAGAAAGAGCTAATATGTAAGCTAAAGAAGTCATTATATAGTCTAAAGCAATCACCTAGGATGTGGTACCAAAAGTTTGACATATACATCCTTGGACTAGGATTTGTGAGAAGCAGGGATGATCACTATGTATATTCCAAGTAGGTTTATAATCACTTCATTTATGTAGTGTTGTATGTCTATGGCATGTTACTAGTAGGAAATAACATGGATGTTATCAAGGAGGTGAAATCACAACTATCCTCCAAATTTGACATGAAGGATATTGGTGCTGCTAACTTCATTATGGGAATGGAGATTAGAATAGATCATGCAAACATGAAACTATGGTTGAATTAGAGAAAATATGTTGAGACGATATTACAGAGGTTTAATATGCAGGAAAGTAAACCGGTCAAGGTTCCTATTCCTATAGGTGTAAAGTTATCTGCAGATTAGTGTCCCAAGACATAGGAAGAGGAAGAGTATATGTCCCATGTTCCATATCCTAGTGTGGTCAACAAATTAATGTATGCAATAGTTTGTACTAGACCAGACATTACACATGTAGTGGGAGTTTTGAGCAGTTATATGTCAAAACTAGGGAAGGAGCATTGGACAATATTAAAGAGGGATTTCAGGTATTTGCGTGGTACTTCTGGTTATGGATTGTGCTACCAAGGAAGACCATGATTGGACATAGTGTTGGACATACATGGGTTTGTTGATGCAGATTGGGTTGGAGATCTTGATCACATAAGATCTACAAGTGGGTATGTGTTTAACCTTTTTGGAGGAGCAATCAATTAGATGAGCAAAAGATAGACTGTAGTGGTACTCTCAACTACATAAGATGAATACATGACAACCACTCATGCATGCAAGGAAGTAGTATGGTTACAGAGACTGTGTTTAGGTATTGGGTTGGTACAACAAGAAGTAAGATTAGATTGCTATAGTCAGATTGCAATCTTCTTTGTTAAGAACCCAACTTATCATTAAAAGACAAAGTATATTGATGTCCAATATCACTTTGTGAGAAATATGGTTGAATACAAGAAGGTGTTGCCGAAGAAGGTTGATACTTTGAAGAATGTTGCAAATTCATTGACAAAGTCTGTGAGCACTGAGAAGTTCTCCTGGTGTATAGAAACACTAAGAATTATTGCCCTGGATTGTTGACTATGTAATTCTGTGACCCCCTGTATGCAAAGACAACAACAAGTGGGAGAATGTTGGGTAGGTGTTATATTCTTTTCATGTGTGTGTGTGTGTGTGTGTCAAAATTGACGATTCTTTCTTTTGTTATTTTAGCGTTTTTCACTGTTTTTAATGGTTTTTTAAATCAATCCTAGATTAAAGGATTATGGTTTTGGTAGCTGTGGAATACCTAAAATATTGTATATATTGTATTGCGAATGGTAGAATTAATACAATGAAGAGTTGAGAGGTGTGACACCAAGGAAGGCTAGTTTTCTCTCGGTTAAGGGTTTCCAACAAAAATCCCTGTGTACTATGTGTATGAGCCATTGATTAATTTTTGTTTTGCTTAAGAATATGTATGCATTGCTTTACTTCACAAGTTTAAAACTTACATTTTTGACAAGCCTACTCACACTATAGGGGTTTCTATACTAACTATTTGGATATTTTACTAAAGGATCTTAAGGTAAAATAACTACAAGAGTGAGATAGTGTAGAGAACAAAAGTTTTTGGTAAAAAAATAGAAGCAAAATTGGTAAATTATGTGAACATGGAAATCAACAAGAAACATCGTTCAGATTGTTCTACAATGAACTACTTTGATTTCTAAGTATTGAAACTTAATTCATACCTCAAATGTTAATAATGTTTTTTTTTGTAGACACAAAATGTTCGAGGAACTACTATCAATCGAAGTTTCCAAAACCCCAAGAGTTTTCGTTTGATATATTATTGTAGCAGCCATGCAATTGCTATAATGGATTAAGGCTACCTATATTCAAACAAATAAAAGAGGTCCAAAGCATAAACATAGAGTGAATGATTAATCTCTAACCTAGGGATTTTAACCTATAGATTTTGAGGCTATACATTAGTGTTCCAATTTCCTACATAAAGTTCAAAATGGTCTAAAATCTTAATCTTAAAATGGTCTAAAAAAGGAGTATTAGAAGCATTTTAAAAGCCATCAAATAATGGTGAAGATATGACCATGATGCCCTATCCCCGAGTCTCGATAAATCCTAGGAAAAATGAGCTTGTTCCTACAAACAAAGTTTATAAATACTGGACGCCTATTTGCCCATAAATTTCTTGCAGCCATAATGAAAACTTGAGAAACAATGCTCAAACATGGATAAAACTCAACGAAGGTGGTGCTTACCTTGACTTCAAGCTAAATGATAGTGGCACCTGTTGACTTTTCTAGCCAATGATGAACTCATGCTCAAATTGAATTCATAGTCCTTTTTATAGGAGGAATAGAACCTTCACCAAAAGTCATAACAACAAAGTAAAAGTTAGTCCCAAGCAATAAAAAAAAACGATGAAACTTGCATAAAGTTAAAAGGTGTCTGAAACCCTAGGCAAATTACATATGAATGAGGTCTATAACGAGGCCTACAATCTAAGAAGGGGTGGCTTACATGGACCCAAAATTGTTTACATAATCTATTCACTAATCCAAACTAGTTCTATCTTGAAAGTAAAGACCACAAATCTCACAATGCTCAGTTGAGAACTAAACCATCTATGTTAGATGAATACAATTGAGATTTTGAGCAAGAATGCACCAAAATCCGAGATAAAAATGGTGAAATGCTTATTATCCAAAAGCAAAACACCAAACAAAGCAAGCCCACTACTTTACATCCTCCGCAACTCTAAAATGAAAACCTACCCACTCTTTAGTATGAGACCACATAAGTGCCTCCTCAAATTCAAACTCATGCCAAAGAGAATTCAGAGTCCTAAGAAAATCAAAGTACAATATATGAAGGTGCCTCCTCAAATTCAAACTCATGCCCAAAGAGAATTGAGAGTGCTAAGAGAATCAAGAAACACCAAGGTACAATATACAATATACGAAGGTGTCCAAATTAGAATCAAAGGTTCTTCAACTTTCTAAAGAAGTAGAAATCAATCTAAAGATGGATAGGATAGGATCGGATCAGATCAACCAATACAAATTCAACCTCTACATCAAGGACAAGGTCATGGATATCATATAGACATAGTGGAGTGTTTACGAAGTGAGTACAGATGAGGACAAAACAAAGCTAGGAGCGAGGATGAGGACAAAATGAGCAAGGATAAGGAGACCATATGCTTGGTACAAAATCAACAAGGACGAGAACGAAATAGAGTGACCAATACAAATTCAACCTCTACATCAAGGACAAGGTCATGTATATCATATAGAGACAGTGGAGTGTTTACGAAGTGAGTACAGATGAGGACAAAACAAAGCTAGGAGCGAGGATGAGGACAAAATGAGCAAGGATAAGGAGACCATATGCTTAGTACAAAATCAACAAGGACGAGAACGAAATAGAGTGACCAATACAAATTCAACCTCTACATCAAGGACAAGGTCATGGATATCATATAGAGACAGTGGAGTGTTTACGAAGTGAGTACAGATGAGGACAAAACAAAGCTAGGAGCGAGGATGAGGACAAAATGAGCAAGGATAAGGAGACCATATGCTTGATACAAAATCAACAAGGACGAGAACGAAATAGAGTGACCAATACAAATTCAACCTCTACATCAAGGACAAGGTCATGGATATCATATAGAGACACTGGAGTGTTTACGAAGTGAGTATAGATGAGTACAAAACAAAGCTAGGAGCGAGGATGAGGACAAAATGAGCAAAGATAAGGAGACCATATGCTTGGTACAAAATCAACAAGGACGAGAACGAAATAGAGTGAGGAGCTGACCAATGACAAACCGACACAACCGCTGGAGACCGCCTATCTTGTACAACCGGCTCAACCCACTATGGGCCTCCATGACATCATCCCTTTGCTACAACTTTAGCCCCAAACGTTTGCATCGGCAGATATGCACTGGGTGCCGGGCAGCATTCCGAGGAAACTCAGCGAGCAAGGGCAGTCAAGGGGAAAACCTCCAGCAAGGAATGTCGAGCAGGTGCAGGGCAACATCCCGAGGAAACTCAGCGACAAAGGACGAGAGTCTGTCTTCTTCATAGCCAGTGAATCTGTTAAGAATAGCTATTATTTTGAGTGTGTAGGTTTTTACAGTGTGAATCGTTGCCTCTCTCTGCATATCTTAACGCTTTCCATCGTTTTCCCTTTCTGTGGCGAACAACAAAATATGTGGAATGTTTGAAACTTTGAAAGAGTAATGAATTGTATGTGAAATAGAGATCGAGTCTGCACCATAACATTCAAGGATTCTTGGGAGAACGAAGTAATACCAACCATTGTTTCTTGAGATAAGGACAGCCTTGTAACAACGGTTTTGCGGCTAAACTCAAGCAGAGGAAATGAGGAATTCTCATTACTATGTTGAAGGATCTTAGGTCAAGTGTCCCTTCTCCATTCACAATAAGATTGGCAACATCGTGAGAAGTCATGAAAAGCTTGAAAGTATTTAGGAGTATTGTAGGTGAAGCTAAAGAAGTTGAGATCTGAGAAGAAGCAAAACCAAATCTAGAATCTGAGAAGAAGCAAAACCAAATCTAGATTTAAGATGAAGCAAAACCAAATCTTTAGTATTTAGGAGTATTGTAGGTAGTGAAACTTTTTTTTAGGAGAAATTTGATTTTGTTTGTGTAGTTAATGGTATACAAAGGTTGATTTGAAGGATAGTAAGTTTGTTTGGTTTGATAGGGTGTGGTGATATTATAGGGAAAACCTAGCCATGATAGAAGACGAGGTTAAGTTAGTGGATTATTTGGCTGATCTTACGCAGGGGATCGGATTTTTTGAGTATTTAGGTACTTGTTCCTTGATTGACCTCTTAAGGCGAAGACCCTTTTGTCTTTTCTAAAGAGGTCAAGGGGAGTACTCTTGAACTTAGTGTATCAACTATAGTGTTACAAAACAAAGTGGATAAGGTTGCCATTGGGGAGATGTACTTGAAGGAAGTCGGTGTCATTGAAGATGTTAGGATTGGTGTAGTTCGAATGAGCTAGTGATAGTAAATGGAGTCAAAACCTCAAGATTTTAGACAAAGGAGAATAATGGATTTCATTTTGGTGGTATTCCTCTAGAATTCTTCTTGGCTCGTTAGTGTTTGTACTTTGTGTCTTCATCTTTGGAAGGGTGTTCGAGCTAGAGGGTTAGAAAGTAGAGATATGGTGACTACACAAGACTTGGAGGAATGTGTTCATGGAAGGGTTTTGTCAGTTGTAATTTGTACATTTACTATTTGGTTGGCGGCAGGGGTGTCCTGTGAAAGACTTCAACAATTTTAAAGGAGACAAGGGGGATAGGAAAAGAAGGAAGGTTTGAAGAAAAAGGTGGGTTGCATGAAAATGGTGGCGGGTTAGGATATAGGAGTCGACCATATAATGAATTTCATTGGGAAGGGGCTCATACTGTAATTCATCAATAGATAGGTTGTGGTGGAGACAATGAACTATTAGCTCTAGAAGAATCGACTCTTGGTGATTGGTTACAAGGCTTCTTTTCATATCTTAACTAGAGGTTGGTTTGGTTTTACTTTTCAGTTGGAAGCAATTGCAGGGGTTATTCTTGGTGGAAATTATTTTGGGTCATGTTGTACTTGAATCTAAAACCTTTGCACCATTGTTTTGATCCAAAGTTTGAGGTACCTTCAAGGATCCTCACATGGGTTAAGAAGCCTAGTTTTCATATCAAGTTCTAGTCTGATGATTATATCAATGCTTTGGGTAGTGCATATTGTGTTTTTGTATCTACTTTTCACTCCACTAGAGAAGCTATAAGTTGCTTACAAATCACCCTCTATTGAATCTTTTTTTGATTCTTTGATTAGAGAGCAAGATAAGCTCTTGCATCTTGGAGTGATTAGCACTGCATGTACATCTAAGAAATATTTAGTGGCCCAATAGAAGGATAAATCCAAGCATCTAAAGAAGCAACATCCTCACAACAACAAACAAAAAAAGGGTTCCAAACCCTGTCAACCAACTTCTACTCCCAATGGTGACAAAGGAACAAAATAGAAAGGTAAGAAGACCGAGAGACATTGCAATTTTTGTGGGTGAGATGATCATCTAGATGTTTTTAAAAAATGGAGGCCTTAGAAGTAGTAGTGAAAAAACACAACATCAATCTTGATTATTCTTCTCATGGAAATGCATTTGATGCTTCTAGTTTTTCCTTTACTACAACATCTACTACTTCTAATGGGTGGTTTATTGATTCAAGAGCATCTTATCATATGGCTAAGGATAAAACCATTTTTTTTTCTCTTAATGAATGTAACACCAAAAAAATATTTTTTGGTGATGATAGATCTCTTAGTGCTATAAGGTCCATAAAAGTTCACTTTGATGATGGTTAGTTTAATGATGTATTATGTGTTCCAAGTCTCTCTTGCAACCTTCTATCGATATATCAAATCATCATTTAGGTGAAGGTAAAATAATAGAGTTTTCACCTCACCAAGTTGTAATCAAGGATTTAAAAGATTCTAAGCATTTCCTAACAACTATAATTGTTAATGATATTACTAGGTTGTACAAATTTGACAACTTTGGGTCATCATCTTTTCCATTAGTTTTTATTGTTCATAGCAATAACTTGAGCAAACTTTGGCATGAGCTATTTGGTCTTCTAAACTACCTCTCATTTGCAGTGGCTATGTAACCAAAATAAGGTGATTGGTCTTCCTCTCATTTCTTGAAGAGATGGTGTTTGTGGCTGGTTGTGTTTTTGACAAACATCAACAAGAAACATAGTTACCAACTTAACGAGAACTCTACAGAGTTCTCGTTTTTTGGGGGGTCAAGTTTTTTACCCTGTTTTTAAAAATGGTGCTACCCATAGCACCCCCCTTCCATTTTTAGGTGTTTTTTTGATATTTTAAATTTTAAGATACATAATGTTTCCACTTTTTTTTTTAAATGCTTGTTTTTTCATTTTTTTTTGTTTATCAAGAGTGTTTTTAGTCATTTTTCCATGTTTCTTTCAATCTTAAAATATTTTTTACCATTTACATTTTTGAAAATATGATTTTTCCTCTCCTTAATTAATTTATGGTTCCATACTTTTTTAAATATAGTGGAAAATATCATTTTTAACACATTTTTTACCTTTACTTTAATAGATAAAAAATCATTGTAATTAAATAACACTATTTTTAAACATTTAGTAAAATAATATATATATATATATATATATATATATAT
>JASDQU010101987.1:380586-396941 GCA_032191745.1 Picea mariana
TGTCTCCCTGGCTGTATGTCTTCTTGAAACCTTCATGAGTATCGTTCTTTCCCCTGGCTTCCAAATGAGTAGCCTGTACACAAACTTCATCTAGATTCATGGGATTAAACATAAGTATAGTATGCCTCAAACAACTATGCAAAGCACCAATATATTTGAGTAATGTTTCCTGTGAAGACAAATCAACTCCCAAAACCAAAGCTCTTCTCCTAAACTCCTGAGTAAAACTTTGTACATTATGTCCTTTTGCCTGTCTAAAATTCTTCCATTCCATGGTTGCCTTTTGTTTATATGCTAATGGATAAAATTGTTTTTTAATTGCTATTATGAAATCATTCCAAGAAAGAAAAATTTTTCCATTCTTTTTCATTTCTTCCTGTGTCTTAGATTCCCACCAAATAAGTGCTGAACCATCTAATCTTAATGAAGCTAACTGAATTTTGGTTTCATCATCTTGAATCTTTTGTATTCTAGAATAGACTTCAATTTAACGTATCCAGTTATCTAACTTTTCAACGTTAACTTCTCCATTATAAAGTGGCAACTCAAATTTTATATCAAGCTTTAATGAAGGAATTCGCGAAGGAGTTTTACCATGCCCATTGGGAAGATGTTTCGAACTTGTAGAAGAAGAAGAAGAAGACGATGATGGAGGAGGAGAGGGTGGTGGAGAAGCACCATTCCCTCCATCTCTGCCTGGAGTCTTGTCACCACCGCCTCCCTTATGCATTGAAGGGTTAGAGTCTTCACCTTGCGATATCATGTTCTGTTCCATTATGACCTTCATCATATCTCTCAACTGTATGATAGTCTGCCTGAAGTCTGCTTCTTCATCCGGAACACGTTCATGGTCTTCTGCATGCGCCATGCTTGGTGAATGTCTCTCTACAACTTGCGGTGAATGAAACTGCTTCCTCCTTGTCGGATAAGAACTTGTCTCCACAAGTTGACCTTCTCCTCTTGTGAGTTTCAAACTTGTGAGCATCAGAAACAAAACTTGCAAACAATCAAGTCTTCAAAACCAGTTCTCTGATACCAACTTGATCTAAAAATGAAGAAGACTTGAAAAACTTGAATAATTATTGCAAGTGAAATGTTATGTGTTTAAAGCAACAGGATCAATTTGCAACACATAAATTAAGGATTACTCATGCAAAACACACATAGACAACATCATAAACATTGAACATAAACACATGTGCACATCAATTGATAAAGGAGTTCACCCCTCTTATGGGCTACATCTCCTGGTCCAGCTTCTAATGGATCATTATTATTAATTGCTCAAAAAGTGCTAAAAAACATGTCTCACAATGCTCAAACTGACAAACCGACTGCTCCAATGGCTTCCTAGCGTCCCAGAACCCCTGTCTGGGCTCTTTTGGCACCTTAATCGGTCGAAAAATGAAGAAGTTAGGCCTCCTGGAAGTCTCCCTCTTCAAGCTTGCTGTCTCTGGTTCTACAATTCACACTCCCCCCTTGACAAACCTGGCTCACACGCTCTTTTAAGCGTAAAAACCTGGCACCGGGCGCAACCGCGCCAACGGTGCAAACCGTAGGACGGTTAAGGCACCTCCAGCCCCTAACCGCCTCAGCACCTGGGCATATGGCCATAGGACCGCGCGCAAGGCATAAAGGTGGTTAAACCGTTTGAAACCGTGCAACTTACGTTTGGTTCCCGCACCAACATTTAACACACGTTTACATAGCCACGGGTCGTGGTTTCAAACCCCGCGCCAACACACATAATATATATATATATATATATGAAATACATTGCAATGCAATGTATTGCAATACAATGTAACATAATGAAATGCGCGTGCGTGCCAAAACATTCAGGCTAATGCATATATGTTGGGTCATATGCGATGTAATACGCCCACGGGTCGGGGCTAAGCCTCGACCCGACCCCCTTTTTGTTGGCATAACATTCAAACTTAAATATATGTTTTGTGGTATAGTTAACAAGGCACAAATGGTGGTACTTTGGTTAGCGGATAGTTATGAAGTCTTTAGTGTTGGGGAAGGTCCGGGGGTCGAACCCCACAGACTCCCCATACAATTTTATACAACCACATAAACAATAATGAGGGGACACATGGCGCCCAGGGATTGGGCCACGTGTCCTCATATTACTCGCCACCAACCGGACACGTGTCACCATTCAATACGCCAGCAACCAACCAATAAATAATTGCCATATCATCACCGTACGTCCTATATGGTCCTGCCACGTCACCGTACGAACTGTATGGACAGGTACAGTCAGCATCCAAAAATTTTGCCTGTTTAGCTTGGCGGACAGATCGCGATGTCTCCTTCATGCAGACTCCATTTGAGAAAGTAAATATACCACCGGAATCAGGAAGACGAGACAGACGCAATGGCACTGTTCTCGTCGCATTCCGAGCACTTTGAAAATTGAGCAAAATTTGATCCCCTGATCACTAATGCATGTTATATTTTCAGTCTTGGTTCTAGGCTTGTAACTTGTCTTGTAATAAGCAACAAACTATCTCTATTTCTTCAATAGATGCAGAGTACTGAGAAACGATTAATCCAAGTCAACAAGTCTTGCAGATTCAACATATCTTTTCATAGTTTGGATTCCAACAATAACATCCAACCACCCTCTGGTGTGACAATCATAATGCCATCAAGCTCATCAAATATCTAGTTCAACATCAGGGTAGAAAACACATCGAGCTACACATGCACTTTATCAGAAAACTCATTCAAGAGTGCGTTCTCAAAGTGCTCCTTTTCCCTACACATGATTAAGTTGCAGGAATTTACACAAAGTCTCTTAGAAGATTTTTTTCCAAGCTTGGATATACGTTAGGAGTTCAAAAAGTTATCATTAAGGGGAGATAGGTTCTAATGCCTCCTTCCTTATCTTATTGTGCCACCTTTGTAAATCCTTCAATCCTATCCCAATTTATTTTTAAGGGGGGATGTTAAGATATTTAGACACTTATGAGTTAGATAAGATCAACTAGGTCTAATGCATATTTAGGTAAAGCATGTTTCTTTAGTATGCATTTGTAGTTATGTAATCCAATTATCACAATATGTTCTAGACATAAAATGATTCGACAATTCATATTCTCCTTGATACTAATGACTAGATTGATCCTTGGCTTAACACTCGATTTTTCCATGATCTCTATTTAAAGAGCATAGAGGGTTACTTACTAAAGATTGATTATGAGAAACTTTTTGTACAATATTTTTCTTTTGCATTAATATATTGTCTTAAGTGACCATGTCAGCTCGAGCCATGGACTTTTTCCCTCTTTAAGGGTTTTAACCATATAAAACATTGGTGTACTAATCTTTGATCTATGTATATGAGTGGTTTCTTAAGGTGTTAGTCCTATGTGGAAATGCCCTATTTTATTGAACAACTTTAACTCCAACACAATGAACCAATTCTAGCACACAATGAATTTGAGTTGAAAGAAGATTATGAATCATTGGACTGCACATATAGAAAATATATCACCAAACACAACTAGAAGACAAATATGTACCAATAAATCCCTCTCACATGCCTCCAAGACCACAAAATCAAATAATTCATTTGTAGTTCTTGTGCCTGATTCAAATAATTTTTTTATTAGAAAAAATATGTAAATCTAAGATCAAAATATTCATAAAATAACAATGATATAATTAATTAAATATGTAATTCAAATTCAACGCTCTACCTAATATAAATAACTACAAATGTTGATAGAGAGCACTACCATCCCTTGGTCTTATTATCACAAATTATAATAATTCATCACTAATGATAATATAAATAAGTAGTTCATGCACCACTAGCCCTTGGCGTTGTTCGCGCACACACATTAATTAGCACATTGAAGAGGATGGGAAACACATTGTCATTTTTTTAACACATCAATGTGCTACTAATTAAAAAAATACGACTATGTGCTCAACTTAAGTTGATAATTGCTAATGGCGTGTCAATACATTTATTAAAGCATTGGATTGGATGAAGTTTGTGAATATATATTATAAATTTCATGGTGCACCTAGATTGTAATGATGCGTCATTAATAGGCACTAAAATTAGGTGCATGTAGTAATGGTGCTCTATATGTTTATGTGCGCACTTCCACTTTTGAAAATTGTTTCAAAAGATGATTGGTACACTCAAATAACTTCGAGGGATTGCAAATGGGGCACTTATATATCAATTAACTTTCTTCTGCACTTATGATGTATGGGAACACCATTATATGGTGCCCCAAGCACTACCATATGGTGTGAGTCGAACATTGTGAGTGAAACAATGTCTTTTTAATTTTTTTTTTTTTTTATTAGAAAATAAGGAGATTAAAGAGTAAAAATGTAAATTAAGGTATATAAATTAATTCACCTAGTCTCTTCTCCACCAAAGAACAATGGTAGCCACATGGAGAAAAAAAAAATTTGGTATGGTTTGGAAAAATTCCAAAATGAACACAAGTCTGTTATGGAAGTGAAGGAATCAAGAAATTGATCAATTTAATAACACCGGTCAATGGGATGATCGTAGAGGAAAAATGAGCATCAATGCTTGTACGGGTGTGAAGCACTAAGTGCATGGTAGAAATGAATTTTTAATTTGATATATATATTTTTTAAATTTTAGTCTACCTTGGTGTGCCCAACATTAATGCACATCGATGCTTTTAAAGGTATGGGGTGCATCAACACCTTGGAATAATGTTACACACATCAATGCACTTGTTTGGATACACTCCAATGTGGTTAAGATGTGCAAAACCCACTGATACACACACACACACACACACACACACACACACACACACACACACACACACACACACATATATATTAAATGACCAATATTTTTTATAAATTATTTTGGCCTATTAGGTGCATGTAGTATAGTTGTACATTGGTGCACTTAGAATTGAAGTGAAATGGTCCATTTATATAATTTATACAATAGAAGTGCACCAAAGAAAAAACCACTAAAACCTCCAACCATTCACTTCCACTAGAAACCTCTATTAGAAATATATAAGGGGGAAGTGGTTCCATAAAAATCTCCATTGATTGGTGTTTTCCTTGTGGTGCTTCAATGCTTGATATTTTATTGATTCTTGTGACCATAACTACATATTGAAGTGATGTAATCAAATAGGTTTTTTACGGATTCACATTCTCAATCGCATCTTATGCAGTGGAACAATATTTCATAAAAGAAATAGTTTCTAGGGTATGGATCACTTTTTGGTAATGACCTTCTTTGCATTGTTTATTTATTGCAAGTTTTTTCACTCTCTTGTTGTTGTTGTAAAATTCACATTTTTCATTTGTTTTTATTTTGATTCGCTCAAGCCACTTGGCATATTGTTCCATGTGTAGGTATCCTTATATCTTGAGATATAGAAATATTATTTCCGTGTCTATCAACATTGCTTCAAATATTACTTGGATAGATCAATAGTTGAAATATTCCATCGTTGGTGTTGGACCCAAAGTGTAACAAGTGCAACATAGTTGTTGAGGCATTATTGAAAGAAAAATTGGGTAGAAATCCATAGTTTTAGTAGACCAAATATAGATATTTGTAGTGATCAAGTTGCATAACCATTGAATTGCAAAAGATTCTCTTTCTATCTTCCCTTCTTATTATGGGCTTGGAATATTGATAGCACATGCTTTCCAGTGTACAATGAAGTGTTTGTTTCTTCCGATACCTCTCGTGAAGTAGTCCTCAACAGATGCTACTTGTAGTGTGGGTTTTATTGCATTAATGAGAAAAAACCTCGATTTAGTGAGGCTGCTAGCTAAACAATAAACAATTGTTAGATGCGGTACATACATTGAAAATTATAACCTCAAATAAACAACAATAAATCATAGATGGAGTTATAATAGATGGAGTTATATCAAGAACTTAACCACAAAAATGCTATTCAAAATACAAAATAATGGAGGGAAACAACAATACTCATATACGAGTCCAATGGAAACACATAAATATGTGATATCACATTAACAAGAGTGAATTGGATTCAAGTGGGCTCCAACACTCTCCTTGGTTTGGGTCCTTTTCCTCCTTGAATTTTCTCTCTAACTATGGTGAAGGAAGAGACCTTGGTCCTTTGGTGAAAGAACACAAGAAAGAATGGGGGAAATGGATGGTAGAGATGAAAGAGAGAGATGTTTGATCTCCAAGTTCATCCTTGTATCATAACATTGCAATTCTTGTTTTTTCAAATGCAACCCCATGGCTCTCTTTTATAGGAAAAATTGGAGCTCCAACAATGAACAAAATTCAATGTGAAGGCTCCTCATTCAAGTGGGATCCCATGTGCTTAATTAGATCCCCTGGGTATCCAAAAGATGGAGCATTCATGAGATGCAAACTTGAATTAGAATTGTAAACCATGCTAGCACTTCTCAACATAGTCCTTTTTTCATTAATGTGTTATGTAAGTAGTTGAGTTTTACCTTTACCAAGGTCATGCAGTGATCCGAGATCTTTTCATCGAAGTGACTTATAAAGAATTGTATTAAATGAGCATAAATAAAAGTGCACCATTAAAAAAGGAAAATATGAATAATGAAGAGACATAAGCATCAAATCCGAACAAAAAAATTGATAACGAAGTTCGTCCTTGGTGGACTATGTCTCCGAGTCCTGCTCTCAAATGGGTAGGCCTTTTTATTAACTCAACAAAAGAATTTGGCAAAATACATAAGTATACCTCATTCTGGAATTAAGCTGCAAAATCTTTGCTCAGATAAAAAAACATACAACACCATTGAATTCGTGGCATCAAATTACCCAAAAATGACTGTCTCCACGCCTCAATCCGACTTTGGCACTCCCAGGCCCTTGAGAAAACTTGTCTCGGTTTCGTGCCAACTCCCTGCATTTAATTCTTTGTACTGCGTCTTGGTTTCCATGCCCGACCGTACCGTCGCACGCCCTCCTTCCATCCGTGGGCAGACTCAGATTATAAAGAAAAGGTGGGGCATACTACACAATGTAGTCTGTTGGCCCAATGGTGGCAGATGCTATAGTTAAGGTGCTTGTATAGGGGGAGGTCCCAGGGTCGAGCCTGCGAGCCTCCCCTTTTGGGTTATTGTTATAATGTATACATATATGTGGAATGGAAGTTCTCCAACTTTGGAGTGTGGTTTATATTTTTTGGAGTGTTCCGTTTGGTTGCTAGATCTGGCGAGGCTCTGTCAAATTTGGTGGGCCCACCCTTTTCTATTTTTGAAATTCGGTTTTCTGGCCCTCATTAAGCATTTTCCCACTACCATGTGGCATCCCATGGCTGGGACACATGGAAACCAACCATTGGGCCACGCCAACCACCTACATAGTCACCTGTCATGTCACCTGCCACATCAGCTACCACATCAGTCTGCCATGTCACTGTACGGTCTACCACGTCGTTGTACGGACTACCATGTGGCGCTTTTTCATTGGTCCACGGATTGACTCGAAAATGCCAAAAATGAGTGACACGTGGCATTGTTTGGTGCTGCCACATCACCATGCTAACGTCAACATGACACATGTCACCTTCTGCATGTTCCACATACACTGTATGAATAGTGAGGCCATCCACACTGATGTTGATGCCAACAATACAGATGCTGACTCATCCCCTGCTGACTAGGCTAGGTTGACCAAACTTTGATCGTGAATATCTTTTGATCCGTAACTCCGTTTGACGAGTCGTTTATGCTATTGGAAAGATTGTGACACACTCTTCACGATGATGCCACTTTCAATGATTTTTGAGGACTTTGATTTTTTCCCTTTCTCTATCTGCTGAGGCCATTCTGAGCTTTCTGAGTTGCTTCTATGAATTCTGAGTTGTCCTTAGTCTTCTCTGGATCCTTTTTGGATCATGCCTTCCCACTAAGAGCTTTTTGGACCACCAAAATCTTTCATCAATCAACATATAAGTGAGGGAAGAGTTCCCTCACCTTGTCCTCCTCAATCCGCTTTGCCTTTCTTGGATGTGTGCCCTTTAAACCTAATCGAAGATAATCAACATCACCCTTGCGTGAAGTCCTCATCCTTCTGTCTAGGATGATATCTTCCTTTAACTCATCCAAATACTCAAGAGAAAACTCATCAATTGAAGGTATTGAAACTTCCTCATCCTAATCCATGATCATGGGAGGCTAAATTTTTTTCAAGTTCTCTACATTTACAACTGAGTAGATCTACATATAAGGTGGAAGATCTAGATGAAAATTATTGGTACCACTTTTCTCCAAAATAGTGAAGGGTCCATAAAGAATGGGCTTGAGTTTCTTTCCTTCACCCTTCAAACTTTCCTTGCTGATGTGAAGCCATACCTGGTCTCCAACCTGGAACTGATGATAAACCCTGTGTTTATCATGCTGAGCTTTATACTGTGATTGGATTTTCTCCAACTGTTCCCTGACTGCTTGGTGTACCTGCTGGATCCTCTAGATGAAATTGCGGGCTCTGTCTTCATTTATTTCTTCATTTGAATCTACATCTCTCCCATACATCAAGTCCAAAGGACCTTTAGGTAATTACCCAAAACATGTCTCAAAAGGTGAACACTGAGTGGAGGAATGTAAGGCTTGGTTGTAAGCATGCTGTACATAGGGTATCTGTTCATCCCAAGACTTGGGATGCTTGCTGCAGTAGCCTCGAAGCAAAAGTACCACTGTTCGGTTAACAACCTATGTCTGTCTGTCGGTCTGTGAATGGAAAACAATGCTCCTCTTCAAATTGGTGTCCATCATTCTCCACAAGTTTGTCCAAAAATCCCCAAGGAATCGAGTGTCTCGATCCAAGATAATGGATGAGGGTAACCCAAAGTGAACCCAAACATACTGAAATAAGAGATTAGCAGTCTTCTCAACAGTGATCTACTTTTAACATGGCATTAAGATACACATCTTCCTGAACCTATCCACTACAACATACAAATAGTCATGACGCCTTTTCGACATTGGTAAACCCCCTACAAAATCCCTGGAGATAATTTCCCATGAATGGTATGAAACATGCAGTGGTGAGTATAGCTCCAATTTACTATTAGTGGGCTTACAAGTAGAACACATCACACACCCCTTTACATATTTAGTTACGATTGCTTTCATTCGATGCCAGTAACAAAACCTCTGCAAATGAGCCATATTTTTTCCTACCCCAAAATTCCCAGACACAAGAGAAGTGCGAGCTTCTCATATTACATGGACTCGTTCACTCATAGGAATACATAGCTTTCTAAGATGGTCGAGTAGTTTTCCCTACAGAAAATAGTTATCCACTTGTGCACCATGGGTTAGCTTCTCATATACTTATTTAAAATATTCATCAATGGCATATTGTTCCACATAGCTATCATGAGATAAAGAAACATTATTCAAAATAATAGAAGCAACAATAGGAGGTCTAGAAAGCATATCAACTACCTTGTTACTCGTACCCTTTTTGTACTTGATTACCAAATGAAATTGTTGTAGGAAACCCATGCATCTGTAATGTTGAGATTGTTGCAGTTTGGTTTGAGCTTGGAGATACTGTAAGGGTTGATGATCTGTATGTATGTTTGTTTCCTTCCCTAACAAGTAGTGCTTCCATTTCTTTACTCTTTGAACTAATGCATACAACTCTTTATCATATGTAGGATAGTTAACAACAATTTGGTTAAAAGTTTCAGAGTGGTAACAGATAGGCTTATGATATTGCATCAATACCACACCCATGGCATATCCATTGGCATCTATCTAGATCTCAAAGGGATGTTGAATATTCGACAGTGATAATATTGGTGCAGTACTGATCTTTTCCTTCAAAGTGTCGAAAGATTTTTGTTGCTTTCCTCCCCACTGAAAAGTGTTCTTCACACTGGTTAAGGCATGCAAAGGAGCTATTATAAAGGAGAATTTTGAAATGAACCTTCTCCAATACTGGACTGTACCTAAAAATCTCCGTATCTCAGTTGCACTTTTGGGTTCATGGCAATTTACAATTACATCAATCTTGGAAGGATCAATTTTTAATTTTCCTCCGCGTACAATATGACCTAAGTACAAAAGTGCAGTCTTACCAAATTCACATTTGGATAATTTTACATACAAATTTTCCCTTTACAAAGTATCCAATACTTTCTTTACATGCCTCACATGTTCATCCCAAGTCCCACTAAATATAAGAATGTCATCGAAATATACAATCACAAAATCATCTAGAAAAGGCCTGAATACATCATTCATCACATAGATGAAGGTTGCCAAAGCATTACAAATCCTAAATGACATAACTAATCACTCAAACAATCCCTGTTTGGTTTTGAAGGAAGTCTTCCATGCATCCTATTTTGCAACCCTGATATGATGGTATCCACTGTGCAAATCCAACTTAGTGAAATAAACAACATTCTTTAACTGATCAAGTAAATAATCTATACGAGGAAGAGGGTATCAATTTTTCACCATGATTTTATTTAAGGCTCGGTAATCGACACACATTTTCCATGTGCCATCTTTCTTTGGAACCATCATGATCGGAGAACCAAAAGGAGATGAGCTGGGCCTGATGAACCCTTGATCCAATAAGCCTTGTACCTGCTTCTTGATCTCTGTCATCTCTACAACTGACATCCTGTACATGCCCACATTAGGAAGAGGAGAATCCTGCTGAATATGTATTTCATGTTGGATTTCCCTCTTAGGAGGTAATCCATCTGGTTCCTGGAAAATATCATCATACTTAGAAACAATATCAATTAATTATTTCTTATGAGAAGGATCACATCCTTGGAAAGCATCGAATGTTTCGACATTTTTCTCCCTTACGACCATGAAACATATATCTTATTAGTGTTTGTGAGTCTCTTCATTTTTCCTGCACTAAAAAGTGTTGTGTTTATCCTCATGCTGTGAGATCTAACAATATATTCCACTCACCCCTTAGTAAGGTGGTATTTGTTCTCATGAAGAAAGAAGACTGATTTTCTATCATAAAGATAAGGACTCCCCAACACTATGCCACATATATCAAGTGATACAACATCCAAATCCATTTCATCAATAAACTTTGAAGCAATATAAAATCTGACCCTACATTTCTTGGTGACATCAAGTTTTGCTTCATCACATACCCAACCAAAAGAATAAGGATTTGGATGTGGTTTCGTTTCAAGACCCATATTTTTGATAAGTGCTTCAGATATCAAGTTTACTTGGGAACCCAGATCAAATAATGTATCTATCTTAGTGTGTTTAGATACAAGTCTTATATGAAATAATTCATTCCTCTTTTATTCATCAACATGAGATTCATTATTGGAATTTGAACTAGCATGAAGGGAATCTTTACCTTGTACTCCGACCACTGTGATCTTTCCTTCGTCTCTTGAATTAGAACCAAGATCTTGTTGCATTGTAGCAACAGTCTTTGTCTTCCCCTTTCCACCGAAATGTTTCGGTCTCTTCTCTGGATGTAGTTTCCAACAATGTTCATCATCGTGACCACTTTTCTTGCAATGCGTGAAAGTTGGCTTTCCTTCTTCTCTCTTTACAATGGAGGTCTTCTTGTCCTTCCTTTTAAACGTCTTAAACAACTTATGTGGGAGATTGGAAGGTTTCTTTGTGGGATCTTCTTGAATATGCTTTCCCCTGTTCTCAAGAATGGTGGGGTTAAACAATAGCAAAGTATGATGAATATAACTGTGAAGTGCGCCAATATACTTCATTAAAGTTTCATAAGAATCCAAAGGAATGTTTAATGCAAGATATTTCTTCCTAAATTCTTCTGTGAAACTTTGTACAATTTGACCTTTACTTTGTCTTAAAGTTTGCCATTCCATCATTGCTTTATGTAAATAACCCAATGGATAAAATTGCTTCCTTATCGTTGATTTAAATTTCGACCACGAGGAAAGAAGATTAGCACACTTACTTCTTTCCTGAAGTTTTCTCTCCCACCATACGAGAGCAGTGCCTTCCAACCGAAGAGAAGCCAATTGCACTTTAACTTCCTCTTCATCAATATGTTGAATACATAAATATACTTCAACCTGTCGGATCCAATTATCTAGCTTTTCAGGATTCACATGTCCATTAAACATAGGTAAAGAAAATTTTACATCAATATTTAATAATGGTTTCTTAAAAGAAATTTTATGGCTAAATGATGAGAATGATGAGAATGCTCAAAGGAAGAAGAGATATAACTTGATGGTGAAGATGGAGGCTCAGGAGGGTCTCCTCCAGCCCCTTGATTTACCAAAGCATTATCATCACCTTGTGCTTCCTTTTTCTTCCCTTTACTCTTCATCCTCTTTTGTTAGTATCCATACATTCGTTCTACCATTTTTGACATGCGATAAAAGACCATATGGAAGTTTTTCTCTTGTTCATCACACTTGTCCTCTTCTGCCATTTTTTTCCTTCGAGATGCATGACCAACTTCGAGATTGAAAGTATTAAGAGTTCCTTCACCCTGATTATGCTTGGCCCTAGTAAGCATTCACACTCAACAGTTCATGTCAAAGATGACTACTTTGATACCAACATGATCCAGGATATTTTCATCGAAGTGACTAATAAAGAATTGTATTAAATGAGATTTAATTAAAGTGCACCATTAAAGAAGGAAAAACTCAATAATTAAGATATATAAGCATATGATCCGAACACAAAACTCGATAACGGAGTTCATCCCCGGTGGACTATGTCTCCAGGTCCTGCTCTCAAATGCATAGGCCTTTTTATTAACTCAACAAAAGAATTTGGCAAAATACATAAGTATACCTCATTATGGAATTAAGCTACATAAGCTTTGCTCAGATCAGAAAACATACAACACCATTGAATTCGTGGCGTCAAATTACCCAAAAATGACTGTCTCCACGCCTTAATCTGACTCAGGTACTCCCAGCCCCTTGAGAAATCTCATCTCGGTTTATGTGCCTGCTCTCTGCATTTAATTCTCTATACTACGTCTCGGTTTCCATGCCCGACCTTACTGTCACACACCCTCCTTTCGTCCATGGGCAGACTTAGCTTATAAACAAAAAACAGGGAAGACTACACAATGTAGTCCGTTGGTTGAACAATGGAAGATGCTATAGTTAAGGCATTTGTATAAGGGGAGGTCTCGGGGTCGAGCCCACAGGCCTCCCCTTTTGGGTTATTGTTATAACGTATACATCTATGTGGAATGGAAGTTCACCAACTTTGGAGTGTGGTTTATATTTGTTGGAGTGTTCCATTTGGGTGCCAGATATAGAGGGGCTCTGCCAGATTTGGCAGGCCCACCCTTTTTTGTTTCCGAAATTCGATTTTCGGGCCCTCATTGGGCATTTTCCCACTACCACGTGGAAGCCCATGACTGGGCCACATGGAAGCCAACCATTGGGCCATACCAACCACCGGTAGAGTCACCTACCATGTCATGTGCCACATACACCTTCCACATCACCGTATAGTCTGCCATATGGATGGACATGCTGCCACATGGCATTTTTTCATTGGTCCACAGATTGACCCAAAAATTCCAACAATGAGTGACACGTGGCAGCCTCTAGCGCTGCTATGCCACCATGATGACATCATGCGGATGTTAACATGACATGTGTCACCTTCTATGTGTTCCACATACACTGTACATATGATGATGTCATTCGTATTGATGATGACATCATCCGTACTGATGCTGACGTCAACAGTACATATGCTGACTTGGCTAGGTTGACCAAACTTTGATCACGAATATATTTCGATCTGTAACTCCGTTTGACGATCCGTTTACACCGTTGGAAATCTTGCGACATGCTCTTCGCGATGATGCCACTTTCACTGAGTTTTGAGTACATTGATTTTTTTTTCCCTTTCTCTGTCTGTTGAGGCCATTATGAGCTTCTTGAGTTGCTTCTACGAATTCTGAGCTGTCCTTAGTCTTCTTTGGATCCTTTTTGGATCATGTAGGTATTGAAGGATTTCCCATGCATATTTCATATTTTAATGGAAGGCCAATCATGTGGTCAAATAAGCAATCAATTGAATGCTTTAAATCTTATTTATAGGGTGTTAAATAGCCATAAGGTGGCATGATTATGTTGTTTAATTATAAGCTAGTGATATCTTTGGTAATAGTCACCTAAATCTCATATGTGAGAAAAATTGATGTGATAACCCTATTTCACATGGTCCATTTTGATATTCAAATTACATAGTGGTTTCATAAATATTACGGTTTGAAGGAGCTAACAAAATAACAAATTGATGAGAATAGTTAGAATTCTCGCTAGGCCTTGCTCTAAGACCATTTTGTAATGTCAATGCACATGTTTCTATGGAAGATAATGTTATCATGCATGTTGAGTGCAATGAGGCCATAATATTTGGTATAGTAATGCCAATAAAACTATAGGAGCTAAATGGATCATAATGACTACATGCACAATTTTGATCATGGAACAACATATTGTAGTGATAGCTAGGTGTGAATGCATTGAAATGGTGATAACCAATGACCATTATAAATGAACATGCAAAAACAAGAATGTTCAACCACTTACAAATTAGTCATTTGATGATAAAATCATCACCCCACAAACCATTAGCACCATTGGTATGTTGGAATGATGTTTATATTGATATTATTTACACATATATTCTATGATCATGGTCTCTATGTAGCTCTTGCAAGGATGTTGGGATCAAATAGTTTCACATTGAGAAGACAAAGGGTTTACTTCCCGATAGAATTTATGTAAATGGGAAAAAGTTCCATGGCATATATCCATCGATGTGTAGCATAAATAGAACAATATTACAAATGCATCAAAATACATCAAACAAGAAATCTCTTAGGACATTATCAAAATTGTTGAGCCTAAATAACATGTGAGAAGAAAGGGCACACTACAAGGAGAACACCTTCTTGCAGAGGTTTTTAGGGAACCTCCCTAAAAAAACTATCCCTTCTCTGTTTATAACAAAGGTTGTTAGTGGAGGCGGACGACCAGAGGATTTTGCAAAGGTTTTTTGATTGGTGCACCTTGAAGGTACGTACAAACAGGTACACAAAAAAAATAAAATCACCAATGCTTCAATGTTTAAAAGCATCATCACATGTTATAATAAAAATAACAAGCACCGACAAAAGCACACCAGTGTTGTTGAACATTATGCATCGATGTGCATCACCGTCGTCAGACGCACTGCAGTAGGGTAAATAAAAAAAATTACCAAACTGATTTTCAAAGTTACACTTCTTCCTATGCTTCCAAACCCTCAAACAAGCACCAATTCCCACCCTCCTTCCAAATATTCCTTGATTCAAGTGCTCTACAACGACTTGGATAACTCCATTGGTAGATTCCACACATTTCCAAATTTTGGGAATTGCCATGAATTTTCGTTTCCTCTCAATGATGAAACCGTGCCTTCTCAGGACTTAAGAGGCCAAGTAAATTTTTTATTACCTTCTTATTTGCCTTTTCATCCAATTAAAATTTGAATTCAGATTGAAATTGACATTTTTTTCATTTTTTTCAATTCTGTGTGGTGCACTTGAACACTTCGACTTGCCTTGAAGCAATGAATTCTATGTTAAATTCATAGTAATCACCACCTCTGGTGCATCTAATATAAACGTGTGCACTGATGCCGTTCAAGGAATAACACCATGATAAATTTTAAAAATAAAGTGGTGTGTCCTTTAGAACACCCCACAACCAACATGTGATTGGTTTCTCCCTGCATCGATACATTCCACTTAATTAAGCACACCACTAATGTAGTGGTGCAACCATTTTAACCAAACGCACCAATGATGTTTACAGAACCACACTAGGATTGATATTGACCGACTTGACATAATAGGGCATCTCATTGGACGCCCCATACCCGGTGCACTATGATTTACAACGAACTGATGAATAAAATGTTGGTGCTCCAATATCATAGTAGCACTAATGTGTTAACAGAAACACATCACATCGCTTCAGTTGCGATAAAGCAATTTAACCTAGCGGTGACCATAGTTCCAACAAATGCAATGGTGTTATAAAGAGAATGACACTGAGCCAAATTTTTCATAATCCATCAATGTGGTGCATGCTATTCGATGCAACACTAAAATACGTGGCAGTGTGAAAATAAGCATGGAGTACTGGTGAGTGAATGCTAATAGTACACACCACGATAGGTTTTGAAAATAAGCATAGAGACGCGTCTTTTGTAAGGCCCTGTTTTCAGTGTGTTATTAAGACAATGCACCACTAAACAACATGCCAATGCTCTGGTAAAACAAGCGCATCGGTGCTTCCAGTTTATCAAAGTGCATCAGTAATTTTGTGTGT
>JASDQU010101987.1:396961-413230 GCA_032191745.1 Picea mariana
TAATAGTACACACCACGATAGGTTTTGAAAATAAGCATAGAGACGCGTCTTTTGTAAGGCCCTGTTTTCAGTGTGTTATTAAGACAATGCACCACTAAACAACATGCCAATGCTCTGGTAAAACAAGCGCATCGGTGCTTCCAGTTTATCAAAGTGCATCAGTAATTTTGTGTGTCACAAAGTGCACCAGTGCGTTCATATTAACACATCTCACTGCTTAAGTTGCAATAAAACAATTTAACCTAGCGGTGCCTTTAGGTACAACAAAGGCATCGATGCTGTAAAGAGCATGTCACAGAGCCAATTATTTCACAATTTAATGGTGTGGTGCATGTTATGGGACACACCACTAAAACACGTGGTGGTGCGACAAGAAATGTGGCACACCGATGCATGTTAGTAAAAAAACTGCATGACAGTGTTGTTTTTCTGATATAGAGCACCGAAAGAGGGGCGTAGGTTCTGTTTTAGGCGCACTAGTTACTTTAAAATATTTTTTTTGCAAAAAAAAAAATAATTTTATATATTTTTAAATAGAAGTTATTTATATATGTGTGTGTTTTATATTTTCAATTTATTTTATCTATCTATGTGTGTATGTGTGTGCCTAAAAATATTTGTATGTGAATCAAAGATGACGTTGATGAGAGGAGGAACAACATCAACAACAATAGGTAGAGACACACACATTTGTATGTGAGTGAGAGGCTAGGGAGAGGGAGCTGTTACCTCACCCTATTTCATAGAAGACACATGCCCTTTTGATGGAGGCTGACCTCCTTAAGTTTTATTAGGAGGATACATTCCTCAGGGGGAACTCTTCAGTGTTACAAAAGTTGATCTGTCATTGGGATGATGGGTGACAGAGGATCAAGTTCAATCTTAATCTATGGTATCATCTCACATAGGAGGATTTTTATTTCATCAATGGGTTGTCTAGGAGGGGGGAGGCTTTTCCCCAATCCCTTGAGCTATTGTAGGGTGTTGTAGGAGAGACCCAATTGGCATATGTGTAGAGATATGTCCATCCAAACATTCATTCCTCTTTGGATTTCTAGGTTCCTGATGGTCAGCTGTGGATACATTCATTTGATAGAGAGGAGGTTAGGTGTTTGTGCCTTATTATCTCGACACTATCATACTATAGCTCATATGGGTATCACATTAGTTTCTCTTTGTTGCATTATGTAGATAGTTTAGTGAATATGCCCCGATCGATTAATTGGTCGGAGATTTTTTTGAGACAATTTTGTTTTGCATTAGATCACCATCGTGTCGTTTTAAATGGGATGGGATTCTTCCCATTGCTATCAGAGTTATTTACACTATTTTTTGAGAGGGTTCATGCCACTTGGCTAATAGTACCTCACTTTTCTGCTAGGCCTATGCTTGATGCACATATGCACATGTGGGGGTAGTTGTTTCCCTAGAAGGGACAACTTGAGTTTCCCATTACTTTGGTCAATAGGGATGTATGTGATTTATTGGCTAGCGAGAACAATCTTGTCCTCGATATTGTACAATACCCGTATGCGGGGATAGATTGGAGAGGATGTCCAAACATTCAATTTACAATAGCTAAGCCACAATATGAGAGAGGTAATACTATCATTATGTTTTGATAATTCTAGTTGCATATTTTTATGCCTTATTTAATGCACTTGTAATTTATTGTAACATTTTGTTTCAATTATCTTATTATTATTACCTATTGTTTTGCAGATATTGACACATATGTTGGGGGTGAGCCTCCCCAACAAGATAAGGAGATGGAAGAGGCATAGGACCAACCTGCAATTTAGAGACCCTGCATGCCACACAAGATGGATCAGAGAGTCCAGATAGAGGTGGCAGATCAACTATGCAGTGGCATGATTAGGAACGAAGTGGTACCTGCACCGATTATAGACTTATTACAGATACATTATCTCTCTACAATATGGAGGATTCTACCTCATGAAATGACGTTGTGATGCATCATATTTTCAGTGCCTTTAACCTCATCAAGAGGTTGAGAAGTCTTGCTCATGATCCTACTCCATATGGATAATCAATAGACCTATTGACATCCTCTACTCCACCACATGGTCCTTCTCCTCCACATGAGTTGACTACACCACCCATCGATCCTCCTTCTTCCCCTCCACATTTTTTTAAACTGCATCCACGCCTGATCCCCCTAGTCCTCCTCCTCTCCCTACATGTGTCTGCTCCATCCACATCCAATCCACCTCCTCCTCCTCCTCCACTTGTGTCACCATCCATCGATCCTTGTCCTTCTTCTCCACATGTGTCATCATCCACCGATTCTCCTCCTCCTCATCTACATGTGTCACAAGATTTTGATGCTTTGGACAATATGTTCACACTGTGTATTGCTACTCATGTTGATGATCTTGATAAAGAGACATTTGATAGTGCACTTATGTCGACATTTCTTTTTGACGTTATTATTGGTAGACCCACTACCTTTGGTAGAAAAGACATTGATACATCTAGCTCTGGTGGTGGACCTAGTTAGTAGTGGTAATGATTGACATGTATATTGATTATTTTATATTTGATTTGAGGTGTATATATGACATGTTTATTGTATATTTTGTTGAGATGCATGTTTTTCATGTATATTCATATGTATATCACTCAAGTATATTATGTTTTTTCATATAATGTTGTCGTTGTTTTTGTTTGATTTATAAAATGTATTATGGGTATCATAATGATTAATATTGCTAATGATTTCTCTATTTTTAAGTTAAATTTGAGATGTATCACTCATTTAAATTTACAGTTGTCATATAATGTTTAAATCTACTTTTATGAAATCGTTTAATTTAGATTGTGATTGCAAAAATTTATAACCATTAACGCCATATAATGTTTAACTCTTCTTCAAGGTGAATTGTTTCTTGTCTAACAAGATACAATATGTTGATTAAACAAACACTTAAATACGATGAATGAAATGATTATGATTTGAATATTTATGTCTTTTTCATATATTATAATAATAAATTATACTATAATTATTCACTAATTATTATTAGTGAATAATTATAATGATGTAATAATAATTTTATTTTTTTAATTTTTATTATTCAAAGATTACAAGACAAAGTTCTAATATAATTGTTTACTAAAATCAAAATTATTATATTTTATTAATATTTATTTTTTCCAAATATTTTATTAATTTATATTATCTAACTATTATAATATATGAAATTTATTCAATTAAATTTAAAATACTAAATATAAAGAATAATAATACATTTTAATGTTCCAGATGAAATGGTTTAACATTTTTTTACTCTAATACTAACTTTATGAATCTTCTATTAAAAAAAAATATCACCAAACATTTTATAATTAGTCTTTTAAGAATTAGTAAAATTGACAAAGGTTTCTATACTTTTAGATAAGTATGGATCGTTAAAATTTTCTAACTCTATCCGGGTCTAGAAAAAGACTATTTTAGAATTTTTTGTGTTATTCCTATATTGACACTTATTTCAAGGATACTGTAAAAATAATGATTAATATAAGTTTATATGATTATAAAACTAAAGGATGGAGTGAAATAGGTGAAGGCCATGATAGTTTCACTAGTTAAGGTTGTGAATGCCATCAAAGTTGGTAATGCCAACACCACAAGTGTGATTCCATAACTCATAGAGGTTGCAAAAAGTTATTTTGTTGGAATTGTCCTTAGAAGTTTCATCAAAGTAAGTATATATTTATTTGAATTTTGATTTTTTCAAACAATAAAAATTTTGATGTTTTTTCCACCACATCTTGCAGGAGCTCAATTCAAAAGATGATGAACTTTCGAAGGAAGCCTTGGAACTCCAAATCGACACCTTTGTGTTCTATGGATACATGGATGGGGTGGAAACTAAAGTTATAGAATTCAGATTCTGAACCTCCCAGGGGTTGATCTTTGTATTTTGAAGACTTGAATATGTATATAATGAAATGCAACTGAAAGGATGTATAGATTTTTGTGGAAGTTTTGTAAAGAAAGAAAGGACTAGAACACGTTTTGACAAGTGCCTATATAGGCCAAATGAATGAATGTAATATGTGTATTTATTATTGAATATAAAGGCTTTTTTTTCTTGAAAAAACAAATAAATTTTGAGGTTTGATTTTTTGATATCTTCATTTTTTTGTTAAATAAAATATAATTTAAAATAAATCTTTACTACTATAAGTCAGTAACTTTGTGATATCTCAATTAATTCTTAATAATTCAAAGGTTAACATAAACATATGTTAATACAATGCAACATACATTTGCTATAATAAACAATAAATATGACTATAAAAATATATAAAAACCACATCTTATGCTTTTACTATTTAATGTATTTTCAATATGGTGGTTGTAAATGGTTGTTAACTTTTCATATCCAACATAATTACAAAATCAAGAAAAAAACATAATTAGCCATTATAGATACCCATAATAAAGTGACACATCCACATTATAAACGCTGAAACAAAACATTTACAAATCAGTTTCCGTTGCCATCACCCTGATTATATTCCTCGCTTGGCATTGTAACATTGTTTCTCTAAAAAATATGTTTATATATCCAATCACATCTCGGTACGAACCATCAATCCCCATCCAACACATTTGGGTTAAAAAACACTTGGTTGCAATGCTTTGGGAAAACATAAGGCTCCTTAGTTTCAACCCACATTTTTTTAGAGTTAATACATATTAGCCCACTATCACGATATTCCTTTACATTTCTATGGTCGAAGATATCCCACTACTTGCAACAAAAAATAACACATTGAAATGATGATGAGTTCACTTGCATGATCTCTTGTATCTTTCCAATGTAACCTAACTTTCCCTCTATGAGGTTTTGATCATGATGGCTAGCATGACTAGATTGGTCAAACTCAACCTCCACTCCACAATCTTGTATGATTTTTCCATCATCAAAATACTCAGTGTGAAAATTATGTCCATATACCCACATAGATGGGAATAAATGCACCTGTAAAAATGCGAACGAAGGACGATGTCATATGTCTAATAATCGAAACATTAATAAAAACATAATACATGTTACAATTCAAATGTGCAGTATTATAAATAGAACATGGTACTTAGAGAGATTATTATAGAGTTGTTGCACCCTATCCCTATGTTTAGTGCATCCATATATTCTCCATGTAGATTATGACTGGGCATCTCATATTTCTCTTGTATTTGGTTAGCCACCCAACTGTTGGGACATATTTCTGGGATATTTTCTTTTAAATGATCAGGATAAGGCATGCTTCTACCATTCAGCCGTCTAAATGCTTTCATGTCACTATCCTATTTCCTTCTTTTCTCTTCATGCAACGTGACCCATGGTCACGTTTCCACTGCATTATAAAGAACAAATTTATTGATGGCATCAATTTCTAAATTCGTTGATGCAAACAAAAAATCAAAATGAATAGGAGGAGATTAAATATATTATCAACTTAAAGAATAAATATATTGATGACATCAATTTCTAAATTCACTGATGTATACAATAATTAAAAACAAATACCATGGGATCAAATATATATTATCAACTTCAAAGTAATCAACTTCTTTGTACTAAACTGACAAGATATAACTGACTTACTCATTATCAAGCGCCTTTTTTCAATTTGTTTGGTGTAGCTCCCATTCTCTTTTGTCCTCATCTTTATGGTCATCCAAAACGACTCCCCCAACTGTGTCGTCAATTTTCTTGATGTACTAATTGGCATAATAGAATGACTCGTATACTATGTACCCCTCTGCGATAGAGCCCTTTGGTTTTTCCCTTTGTTGAACAAGTTTACCTCTTCAATTTTTTCATGTACTTCTCTAAGAATAACATCCAACAACATGAGAGAACCCCAAAAAATTCAACCTCATCAGGTAGGTGAATTATAATATGGACTTGCAAGTCCATAAAACTCGTGGGCAATTCCTTCTCAAACATACAAAAAATCTCAGCTATCTCTTGACGCCATCATGGAATGCTAGCCATATGAATCTCTTTTGATGTGATCCAATGTACAAATGAATATAATTTCAATATGGCACATCACAAGTCCTAGGGGAAATCATGGTTCACACAACCACACATGAGCAAAGGATAATGACACTACAAAACACACACACATCAATAATTGCCATAAAATTGTGAGTGCATAACATATTTTTACCGACAATAGAGAAGAATAATCATGTATTCAACATACATATTCTTAGAAGGTTCATATGGCCATGCAATTTCAACCCTGAAAAATTCCCTTCTATAGTGAAGCAACTTCGTAGAGTTGACCCATATAAAGAAGGTGCCTTCACACCCAATATAACATCCTTCACTAGAATACAATCATTCACACATGCATGACATGACATGTATTTAACACCCAACATTTTCAACATTTTCTTTGCCTTTGTGCAACTATTGGGAAATACATTATCACTTGGAAGTAACTTATCTTTAAGTAACCTACAATTCATGGGCAATAAAAATGTACAATGTCATTAAGAATGCATAAAAACAACCCTTTTATTTCTTCATTGTGTGACAAGATTCCTTAAAAAATTAGGGGATTTGATGGTTAGTTACCTCAAAAGTGCCAAGAAACACGTGTCTGACATACCATACATTGATTTCAAGTAATACAGTAACATTGTTGTCCCTAGTTGGCTAGACCTTGACCCTTTTACTCTCCCAAAGAGAGGGGTGGTGGAAGCAGATTTCAGGCTTTCAAAGAAGATATCTATGACATCAACGTCACCCCCCAGTTCATTTTGGTGGAATTCATCTAACAACATYCCATTCATGGCTTGGGTATCCTCCAAGAAATCATCCATACCAATCTATGTATCATTTCCTTCATCCCCAACATGTGACCAACTAGTGTTAYTGTAGAGGTTTTGAATTGGTGACTCAGGACACAGTGAGAATTGAATAGGTGGTTGTTTCAACCATTCTCAGTATGCTTCCTCTCCGAGTTGTGCTAGTTTTGCAGCAAGTTCGCGACTTGACATCGTAGTGGGGTGCAACAATATATGKTGGATAGGTTGCTTGTCATCAAAATCCYGATTGTAAAAATATTGAACATTACATCAATAATATTAGTAACACAATGCATTTAATATGTTCAAACAYGATACCAAACACTTATTAGAAGCATGGACATTTGTTTCCCAATAATAAACATGCAACCRACCACTTTATAAAATAATATTGAATTAAGCAATACATTTACATTAGTTCCATTAAAAATCCAAAAATGCAATTACTCAATCATCTTTTTCTTATGCCCTACAGGGTTGTCTACATAAAGAGATCCAATTCATTGTGTAATACCATGGACCTAKGTTGGTTTCTAGAAGATGGAGTGTTACGATTGGTAGAGTAAARCAATTATCCATTTTCATCAAACATCTACTTGCAGTATCTTTCTCTTGATAAGAGCTTACGAAATTTTGGGACTATTGGAATATCTTGAGCATTTGAACTCGATCCCGAATCTTGATCCTGCAAAATTCAATGAACAATTATTCAACTGCACTTGCATAAATAACATAAATTCAATGAGATAAATGAATTATAAATAAAATTTAAACATATTGCAATAAGCTTGAGAGAACTTGAACGACTTCCAATGATATGGAATGAGCTAGAATATGAAGAATTGGCCAATTGATATTATAATTCTTTTTTTCTTACATTTGATCCAAAATCGTCATCTTGGGAAGCATAGAACAATCTAACTTCAAACAAAATTTTAAATAACTTATATAAATGAATTGTGCACTTAATGATATAAATATGCATCGATGCATATGGATAAACCAAATACACCGGTGCGTTTAATTGAGCGAAGCATCTAAGACCGACCTCCGTTATTGCTTCCATAAAGCAAAACCTTCGTAAAATTTAAATGTTGATGTCTGCATTTACATTTTGCAAATTAAACTATTTCATGGTGCGTTATTATTTATATACCACACCGATGTGTTTGTATTTAATGTATAATGCACTGATTGAAAAAAGTTAAAAAAATAACATGCGCTTACTATCAATGGGTTGAAATTTATTACAAAAAATAAATCAGTGCACTATATGTACATGCTGCACTGGTGCACTACTCACTGTATAGAGCACCGAAAATGTAAGTTTAAAAAAAAAAATAGCGCACGTGCATTTATTATCAATGTGCCAAAATAAACAATGAAAAAATGAGCGGGAATTTTATTTTTTGTGTTTATAAATGAAACCCTATTGATTTTTTTATTTTTTAGCCACAATTTAGAAGGTAGATTTGTGCAACACAATTTTATCAACAAAGACTTCGGAGTGGGTAGATTTGTTTTGAAGAATGAAATTCGAAAGTGATTACTGTAGATCACATAGAAATCTGCAGAGGAGAAATTTCAGGTACATGACTTCATTCTATTAATCATCTTAATCTTTCCACTATTTGATTCAAACAATTTTCAATGCATTCCCATACAAAAAAAAAAAACGGTTTCATGGTTACCTTCAGTATTGTAAGCTTTAATTTCCTCACTGGTTTTTTACTTTCTCTTTCTATATTTCACAAGGATAATTTTTTTTAATCAAATTTTTTTATAGGGTTTGTTTATTTATATATGAGCATTTCCTATCCACTACAATGAAAACACTCATTGCATTGGATCCAAAACCGTCCTGTCGTTGTTTTTTTTTTTAAAGCCTTCACAGTTAATAGTGCGCTTTGTACATAGGAAGAGCACCAATGTATATTTTTATGTCAACAACACCGCTTAATTTAAATTATAAACAATATTAAAAAAACCCTTTTGTGGTGGATGATGCACATTGTACATAGATAAGCATCAGGGCAATTTTTCTTATAGAGAGCACCGTTGAGTTTAAAAGGGAAATAATACTATTTTTTATATCGAAAATTCCATGTCTTAAATTTGTTCACATGTTAACGATGTGTANGAGCACCAATGTATATTTTTATGTCAACAACACCGCTTAATTTAAATTATAAACAATATTAAAAAAACCCTTTTGTGGTGGATGATGCACATTGTACATAGATAAGCATCAGGGCAATTTTTCTTATATAGAGAACCGTTGAGTTTAAAAGGGAAATAATACTATTTTTTATATCGAAAATTCCATGTCTTAAATTTGTTCACATGTTAACGATGTGTAATAAACAATATTTAGGAAGCCATGCTTTTTTTAATTCATAAATCATCGGTTGAATACAATTTTTTTAAAACGTTTTCAATTTCACAATAACACTTATATATATATATATATATATATATATATAATTGATGCACCGATGCATAGAAATATAGTTGAAACCTCAATGCGTATTAAGTCATTATACACACCGATATCTTATTATGTAAACAATACGTTATTTTTATATCTAGTGATTCCTAGTTTTTTTTTTTTTGTGGGAGATTTTGAAAATTCCAAGGGACAGACAAGGAGAAAACCAAGACATGTCGGTAGGGATGTCCAAAAAAGTGTAGAAGAAGATGGTAAAAGAAATGAACATAATTGCATCGCACGAGGAGCCATCCCAACTACAATGTGCATCAGAGGTATGCAATCATTTATTTATTCTTTTATGTACATCAAATTTAATTATCGTGTGAAATAATAATTTTCAATTGTTTTGTTACGGAAAATTAAAAAAAAAAAATAGAACCCATTAAAGACATAAGATAGGATGACTAGGAATAAAAGGGTTGATCACAAATTTTGTGGGTATTTAAGTTTTCGTCATTTCTTAAGATTTCATGTTTTCTATGATCTTTATATTTAAATAATTAATTTTCACTTGTCCATGGATGTCTTCTAATAGGTGCTAACATACAAAGAGGAGCCAACCCATGAACTGATAAGCATTGGGTTAAGTATGGGTTGTAAGTATATGTTGAAGTATGAAAGTTTAATTGAACAATTTGGAAGTAGCAATGTTGTTTAACTTCCCTTGTTTTATAATTAATGAAACACCACGAAAATTTTATATTAATCATATCGATTGTGCTTTGTCATGGCATATTAAGTGTGCAGGAAACAAAGTATGGAATGTGGCCAACATATGATATTTTGAGAGAATACATGAAGCATGGCTTCGAAATAATGTGTATTGTTTATGAAAGACTTGGTGTCAGGTATGTTTTTTGATTTAAACAATCTTGTATATCCTACTATATATAAATGTAGATATACTTATTACAATTTGTTTATGTGTTTGTATATGGAAGATGAAGGGGCAAAACATAAAATACAAGTCGCTCAAGAAAACATTAGGTTAAATAATCAAAGTACAATATTGCCTACAATTGATGAATAAATGAGGTATTCACACAGCTCGAGCAATGGAAACAATTCAATTGATGAATGTAAATCTATATAATTTAATATCACTGCAAGTTGTATGTTTTGGAATACTTGTCTCTGAAAATCATGAATTTTGATTAATGTACTCGATATATTGTCTCAATTTCATGAGGACATGTTACCAATAAATGTAACAATTGCACATTGGTTGCAATTTGATTATTATGGACCTTTACATTGTCCCTTTTTGTATGATAATGGGTCTCTTATTCGTATATGATAAAATGGGTTTCTTATTTTATTTCATTGTCAAATGTTGTAAAATGTTGCATTGTTGAATAATTAATATGTGGATGATTTACATTGTTATAAATAACATAGGTGTAATTCGTTGGATAACGCATCAATACAATCTTTATATTGAAATGCAATGACAAAAAATATAAAACAATATTATTGTAAAGAATATTTGATTTTGAAATGATTAATTGAAAATTTGTAAAAAAATAATTAATTAAAATATATGCATATCAATGCATTGCATTCTTATGAACTCACTAGACGATGTGTGCCATAATATAGAAATTAGTGCGTTTTTGAGGAGTCATATGCACATGTGCACACTAATTATAATAACGCACTGGTACAAAATTGATTCATATTAGATCATTATATTATTTATCATCTATCTTGATCCTTTTAGAGTGGAAAAAATTGGAGAAATCAACTTGTGAGTCCATTTTAGTGGTAGGTCCCAATTTGGAAAATTGGGGTTCAGAACCTTCTGGGGCCATTTTGAGGTATCAAATGATATTGTTTGGGGTTAAAACTTTCCTCGAAAAGCTAGGATCTCGTAACAATATTCCACACATCGAAACCTTTCAAACGATGAAAAAATCACGTCAATCAAAGCTCGTATGAAAAAGTTATGCCTCTCACAAGTTGACCTACCATATTGACCACCATGGTAAGAGAGGATGCCACATCAACCCTTGCTACTCATGCATATGTAGCTAGCCACGTTAGGGATTTCAATAATATTCTAGAAGGTACAAAACCCTACCACAATTGAGGGTTTAGGAAGTAAAAAACCTATCCCTATATAGCTATCGAGCTATGTTAAATACCAAGCCATTAGGAAGAGAAGGGGTTCCATTCTTTTGCATTGTATCTTTTTCCATAGTTGAGCATAAAATTTGAGAGTGGTATTATGTGAGCATAAAAGAGGAGGAGAGATTCTGTAGTAGCCATACAAACCATAGGTCAAAGACAACTCCTGAGAGAGTGCCTCTTTCTTTATTCTTGCATCATTTCTATACTAGAGAAAACAGAGCAAAACAACCTCACCTTCTAGTTGGGTTTTCTATCATATTGGGTTTCCTAGCTCATATCTTGAGTTTATTTGTGGATGGTGTGATTGCATAGGATTCTAGGCCTTGGGGATAGGTGGAAATAGTCAAAGAGACAAGAATCCAACAAACTGCTAATTTTCAAGAAGTTGTTGAAAGTCATTGATAAATTGTTTCCAACTCACTGCACGGGGTCTTTAATGGAGCTAAAACTTAGGTGCAGGTGTCCCTCAACATCTAATTTATCTCCGAGAAGTTGTTTGAACCCTCATTGACAGGTGGAAACCTTCAAACAAGATGAATATCCAACAACTATGCAAACAATATTACCAACTTAACGAGAACTTTGTCGAGTTCTCATTTTTTCAAGGGTCACATTTTTTACCTCATTTTTAAAAATGATGCTACCGATAGCATCCCCCTCCCTTTTTAGGTGGTATTTTGATATTTTAAATTTTCTGATCCATAATATTTCCACAATATTTKTTTTAAATGCTTATTTTTCATCTATTTTCAATTTTTTTTTTCTATGGTGTTTTTAGTCATTTTTCCATACTTCTTTAAATCTTAAAAATATTTTTTACCATTTACTTTTTTGAAATTAGAATTTTTCATATAATTGTCTTTCCTTAATTAATTTATTGTTCCATTATTTTAAAATATAGTGGAAAACATCATTTTTAACAAATTGTTTACCTTTACTTCAATASATAAAAAATAATTGTAATTAAATAACACTATTTTTGAATATCTAACAAAAAAATATAATTTTATTTTATTTTTTTAAATTAAAAATTAAAAAAACTAAGGAAAATAAAACAATTGAAATTAATAAAAAAAATTAAAAAATTTAAAAGAAAATTTATATTAAAAAAAYAAATAAAGAAAAACTTAAAAAACTAAAGAGAAAAAAAACAAAAAAAATTAAAATTATATATAAAAACTAAAAAAAACRAAAAATTAAAAAAAGAGGAAACAAACTAAATTTATGACAAAAAACACTTTAAAAAGGTTAAAAAAATAACAAAAAAATTATATATATATGGAAAATATGARAAATAAGTGATTGTGGGATACTAAGGAGCACCATCTCAGATAGGGATACTAGATTTCTTAGTGCATTTTGGACTACATCATGGGAGAAGATGGACACTAAGTTGAAGAGGTCTACAACATTCCATCCATAGCTAGATGGGAAAACCTAAGTAGTCAACATGACTCTGGTGCAAATTTTGAGGGGTTACAATCAAAAGCATCCAAAGACCTGGGATGAAAACCTAATCTATACACAACACTCTTATAACATAATAGTCCACATTTCTACTGGTAAGTCACCTTTTGAAATTTGCTTTGGATATTTTCCACCTTCACCTTTAGATGTTGTATATGGACAACAAGGAGGAGTGAGGGAAGACCTCATAGGAGATGCATTAAAATAATAATTTTTTTTTTGAGAAGATCAGACAAATCCATTTGCAAGTACAAGAGACATTGAAGAAGTCACAGGAAAATCACAAGGCTAGACATGACCAACAAAAAACACAGAGAACATTTAGAGTGAGAGACATAGTATGGTTACATTTGAATAAGGACAAGCTACAAGGTCATGGTAAGAAGATCAAGGTTATGCAATATGGTCCTTTTGAGGTATTGGAAAAGGTGGGAGATAATGCCCATAGACTCAATCTACCCCCATAAATGCATATTTACTCAATCATGAATGTGGAGAATCTCAAACTCTATGAGCCTTCCATGTTGGATCATCAGGAGGAGTAGGTCCTACCTTCCATAGAGGACTTAACACTAGATGCTCAGGCACAATTAGCAAAGGACACAATTTTGTAGAAGTGGTCCAAAATTACAAGACAAGAGTAGCACGACCTTTGGAAAATTGGGTTGAAAGGATAACTTCAAGGAAAAGAAAAGTGGTACTCAAGGGAGAAGGTAGACAAAAAGTTTCCTCACCTCATTCAGTAAATATTTTGGGCACAAAAATCCTCCATAAATGGGGAGGTATGATCCACATTGGATAATTATATTGTTTTTCATCTATCTCAATCCTTTCAGAGTGGAAAATATTGGAGGAATCAACTTGCAGGGCCATTTTAGTGGTGTCAAAATAACTAGACAAACACTTAGCCAACAAACAGATTTCAACCTCAAATAAAGACTTCAGTAAACTACTGTAATTTACGAGTAGAAACACATAATGAGTAAGATCTGGAAAATATAGCAACAAAAATATAAATGAAGAAAAGACACATTCATACATTTAACATAGATTTTTTTTTGGCAATGCCCCTGGAAAAACCCACAAGGGGAAACCGGTCAAGGAGATTCTTCTTATTGAGCTCATAGGAAAATTCTGAGTTTACAATAGCAATAAATTCAATATCAATTACAACATGACTTGTCACCTCAAAATATGTGCCAAAGACCATGACAAATCAAAACTCAAAGTATCTGCTTAGATTTCAATTGTACAACTTGAACATTATGGCCTCCTTGGCAACAAAACCTCCTCAAAATATGTGCAACTGCACATTTTTGTACGATTTTTTCCTCAACTAGGCGCCTAAAAAATCATGCCAAAACCCTACTAAAATGGCTGTCTTAACTTATGTGCCTAACACAACTATACAACCCAACAATAAATGCTGTACGACTCTCTCAATCCATACTATACAGATTGTCCTTTAATGCTGAAGTTATCTTGGGATGTGGTCCTCCTCCCTTCCTTGGGTTTCATGCCAATCCCACTTTGTTGCTACTCTTTCCTCTAGCTCAAACTCTCTCTTGAAAATTGTGACTCTTCAACTTCCTATCAAGATCTCCTCCAAAGATGCACCGCACTTATGCAAAGATCAACAATCATGACTTAATCGTCCATTGAGTTCACTTAAATCACTTAAGTGACCCAAAATTCATAAAGTCACTTTTACCCATTAAATATAAAAAGGCTCAACTTAAATTTATAAAATCACTTTATAAACTCACTAGAGAGAAACATTTTATTAGTTTCTTCTACATGCTGAGCATCGAAAATGTAGAAGTACCTCCAAGCTACAAAATATAACACTCCCTCTTAACGAGGGAGGTACTGTTGGAACCTCCACCCAGATTTTTCTCCAACCCCATCATGTCCGCTGCTGTTGTACCTGCTCCCTACGCGCTGGAAGCCTCTACTCCCTCTGAAATCAAAGCATATCCAACTACCTACATTGAACTCTGATTAAGAGATCTACTCATCCAAGGTCATCTCTCTGAAGCCTCACAATTTTTAGACTTAGGCTCCAACCACCCATTGGATCTAACTACAGGATGACCAATCACTCTATAGAATATCTCTAACCGAACACCAAGAGACACACTTGGGTCATAAGATATCCCCTCTAGATATAGGTATTCGATTCCTTCAGACAACACAATCCCACATACATATATATCAAAATATGACACATAGAGCAAGTTCAACGAAAGTTCAGGAACATATAATACCTCAACCAAATCCATATATCCTCCCAACTCTAGTTGGAATATAACACTTCCAAGTCCCTCCACAACTAGAACATGTCTAGTGCTAACCCAACACCCCGCATAGCTTCCTGAGTTGATCTATGAAAAATTGAGGAATACAAACCTCATCCCCATCATGTGCCAAGAGGCCCCACTGTCCAAGAACCATGCAAGAGTGCCTGTACACCCTAGGCACCCAATGTTTGCAAGACATGCCATCAAGGAAAACTCCTTCTCGAACTTTTCCGTGAACTCAACAACCTCAACTGATATTGATACCTATGGCTCCTGCCTTTTCTTCTTCTTATTCAAACATTGGCCTGCATAATTTCCCAACTCATGACATGCATAACATCTCACATTACTCATGTCCTTCTTCCTGCCATGAGATGAATTCTCCTCTCCTATAACTTTCTTGTTCTTCTTCTTTGCTAAGAGAGAAACATTTTCCTCATTTGTAGGTTTTAAACCTGCAAAGTAAAGCAATGCATATAGATTCTTAAGCAATACAAAAATTAACCAATGGCTCATACACAGAGTACACAGAGATTTTATACCAGAAACCCTCAACCAGGAAAACCTTTCTTATATTCATTATATTGAATTTCACCATTCATCATACAATATATACAATGTTTTTAGGTATTCCATAGATACCAAAACCCTAATCCCTTAATCCAGGATTAATTTACAAATCCACTAAAAATAGCAAAATACGCTAAAAATAGTAAAAACCACAGACACAGTTGTCGTATATGACATGCCCACACACACACCCATGCAAAGAATATAAAACATACCCAACATTCTCCCACTTGTTGTTTTCTTTGCATCCAGGGGTCCAGGGGATTATATAGTCAACAATCCAGGGCAACAATGCCCATTGTTTCTCTACACCAGGAGAAATTTTCTGTGCTCACAGACTTTGTCAATGAATCTACAACATTCTTCAATGTGTCGACCTTTTCTAGCAACACCTTCTTTTCCTCAACCATGTCTCTCACAAAGTGATACTAAACATCGATATGCTTTGTCTT
>JASDQU010101987.1:416290-426931 GCA_032191745.1 Picea mariana
TTGGGTACGCCCTCTTACAAATAAAGCATCTGTGTTGTGACCATCCATGCTTTTTCACCTCATCTCTTCAGATAACAAGGATGCAACTACATCCTCATACTTCAATGTAGATTGAGTGGTACTACCTATTGCTACAACCAGATTATCCCAAGAGTCTGGCAAAGAACATAACAAATTAATACACTTATCTTCTTCTGCAATTGTAATATTAACAGATCCAAGTTGACTTACCAGAGTATTAAAGGAATTTAGATGTTCTGTCACAGAATATCCATCTTCCATCCTAAGATGATACAACTTCTTTCGAAGAAACAACTTGTTTACCAGGGACTTTGATTGATACAAATTCCCTAACTTATCCCATAGTTCCTTGGCTGAAGATTCTCCCGAGACATTCAACAACACTGAATCTGCCAGGCAGAGTCGAATAGTACTCCTTTCTCTTCTGTCCAACTTGTCCCAATCTTCCTTTGGCATACCAGTAACTGGTGTGCTAGTAGTTTGTGTACTGGTAGGTTGTGTACCGGTAGCCTGTGTGCTTGTAGATGGTGTACCAGTAGGCTGTGTACTAGGATCCACAGCGATCCATTGTTCTTTGTCTACAAGAAGGTCCTCCATCTTGAGCTTCCATATCTCAAAGTTTTTACCATTGAACTTCTCTATCTCGATTCTAGATGAGCTCGCCATTCCTCTTTCTTTACTCGAATCTCCACTACAAAAGCTCCCACTAAACCCAGGTTTATCACAGACCCAAGATAAACTTGATCTATCAAGACCGAGCCAAACCCTCAACAACAAAGGCATCCCTCTAAAGCCAAAAACGAGCTCTGATACCACATGTAAGTTTTAAACCTGCGAAGTAAAGCAGTGCATATAGATTCTTAAGAAATACAGAAATTAATCAATGGCTCATACACAGAGTACACAAAGATTTTATACCGGAAACCCTCAATCGAGAAAACCTTTCTTATTTTCATTATATTGAATGTCACCATTCGTCATACAATATATACAATGTTTTTAGGTATTCCGTAGATACCAAAACCCTAATCCCTTAATCCAGGATTAATTTACAAATCCGCTAAAAATAGCAAAAACCACCCAAAAAAAAATATTTCAGGGCGCTGCCCTGGGCTACCGCCCATTGCCGAACGTTGTGCATAACCAGGGGGGGCATACCTGCCCCCCCCTGGGACCCCCCTAGGAAAACGCCCGGCACACACGACATAGCTCTAGGTGAAGGGATCATCCGACGCAGTTGTCGTATCTGACGCACCCACACACACACACACATGCAAAGAATATAACACATACCCAACATCCACGAACCTATAATTTCATAAATTTTAGTTTCTTGTGTCGATGAGTGTCTTTTTTAAAGAAAACTAATCTACGAATGATATCTATTTGGTCCTTTTGTCGACCGCCCTGTATGCCTATGTAAAGAAAACTGATTCGCGAATGCTAAATTTTTTTAACACAAGCCCCTTAAAATTCAAATAGTCTGCAACTCCAATTGTCAATTTGTATATCATGGAACTGTTGGTGCTATTTGTAGGACACGGACCCGCAATCCAAAAAATGGTCAACTCAAGAACCCACTCTTTTAAAGAAACTAATTCGGGAATGTTTTTTTTTTCATGCTTATGTTAACCAGCCTATGTAACAGACATCGGTACTATGTTTTTTTCCTTTCTTTGTCCACCAGCATATGTAAAAAGAAAAACTAATTCGGAAATGCTAGACTTGTTTTAATTAATTATAAACAATTTTATTGATATTAAAATAAGTTAATGAGTTTATTATTTCAATTTGCTTATTCGACACGAGCCTCTCCAAATTCAAATACTCTGCAAGTCTTATTGTCAATATGTATATCGTGGAACTCTACCTGCTATTTGTAGCACAAGGAACAACAAAAGCCCGCATTTAAGGTCTGCAGCCCGATAACCCGCCTAATTCCACAACGCAATTTTTTTCATGCTTATGTTCACCAACCTATGTAACAGACGTTAGTACTATTTTTATTTTATTTTTTGTCCACCAGCATATGTAAAAAGGAAAATTGATTTAGGGAATGCTAAACTTGCTTTATTTAATTATAAATTATTTTATCGATACAAAAATAATTTATTTAGTTTATTATTTCAATTTGCTTATTCGACATAAGCGACTTCAACTTCAGGTAATCCGCAAGTCCGACCGTCAATATGTATATCATGGAACTCTAGGTGCTATTTGTAGACCACGGAACAACCGATGCCCAATTTGTAGCTTGCCAGTCCGACAACCCGCGATCCATAAATTTCAAATAGTCTGCAAAACAACTTCTCAATTTGTATATTGCGGAACTCTCGATGTTATTTGTAGGCAACGGAACAACACAAGCACAATTTTCAGCCCGTAACCCTGACAACCCGGGATGAAGCTTCTGTGCATGCTCTATATATCTACTTCATCAAATCACGTATTTTACTTTTGTAGGCCACAGAACAACAGAAGCCCGATTTTCAACCTGCTAGCCCGAGAACCCGCGAAAAAAAATTCAACTAGTCCGCAAAACTGCTTGTCAGTTTGTATATCGCGGAAGTCTAGGTGCTATTTGTAGACCACAGAACAACAGGTCCCCAGACTGACAACCCGCGATCCAAAAACTAGCTAAGTCAAGAACCCGCTCTTTTTAAGAAAACTAATTCGGGAACGCCATTGTTTTCATACTTATGTTCACCACTCTATGTAATAGACGTTAGTACTATTGTTTTTTCTTTTTTTTTCCACAAGCATATGTAAAAAGGAAAACTTATTCGGGTAGCAACAAAAGCCCGATTTTCAGCACGGTAGCCCCATAACCCACGATCCAAAAATTCAAATAATCCACAAGACCACTTGTTAATTTGTATATCGCGGAAGTGTCTGTGCTATTTGTATACCACGGAACAACAGAAGCCCAATTTTCAATCCAGCACCCCGACAACCCGAAAACCCATGTCAATTCTGCACCAAACACTTCTCCAGGAACCTAGGTAACAGACGTTACTAATAAAAAAACTAGCTAAGTCAAGAACCCGCTCTTTTTAAGAAAACTAATTCAGGAACGCCATTGTTTTCATACTTATGTTCACCACTCTATGTAATAGACGTTAGTACTATTGTTTTTTCTTTTTTTTTTCCACAAGCATATGTAAAAAGGAAAACTTATTCGGGTAGCAACAAAAGCCCGATTTTCAGCACGGTAGCCCCATAACCCACGATCCAAAAATTCAAATAATCCACAAGACCACTTGTTAATTTGTATATCGCGGAAGTGTCTGTGCTATTTGTATACCACGGAACAACAGAAGCCCAATTTTCAATCCAGCACCCCGACAACCCGAAAACCCATGTCAATTCTGCACCAAACACTTCTCCAGGAACCTAGGTAACAGATGTTACTAATAAAAAAAATTGTGTTTTTTGTCCACGACCATATGTAAAACATATGTTAAGAATACTATTTTGTATATGATGCCCCTAAAATTCTAATAGTCCACAAATCTGGTTTTCACTTTGTATATCACGGAACCATTTTTTCCGCTTTTTACCCACATACCCATGTACTTAAACTCCCTCCCCATGTGTCTCCTGACTTTAACTTCATCTTGCTCGAGGCAGTGCACCATTACTTTGAGTGTGCCCTTCCCTTCCTTCACATCCTTTCAACGGAACTCGCTGGGCCTTTATTCTGTGCGTGCGGCCATTTATGAAAACTCACCAGCTCCCCGACCTATTTCAATTGCTCCACCGGCTCCAGATGGCTCATTCTTTCCTGGTTTTTCTTCTCAGAGCTCTGCCTCCTGCCCAGCCTTTCCCTACTTTTCTTTTTTCCTCTCCTTCTCTGTTGCTAGCACATTTTCTCTCTCCCACTGTCCCGAATATTCCCCGGCTACGAGGGAAGTCGAAACGCGGGTCGATCTGCCAGCCAAACCGACCCCGCCTAGTCATCCGTCCCCGCCTACTCCCTCACTGCTATCATCCTCCTCTTCAGCCACCTCCTTTTCGTCCCTGGCACAGTCCACTCAAATTCTCTCTTCTCTCCTGCCCCTTGCTGCGTCCCTTGCCCTAGTGCATAGCCTAGTGTTCGACCTATGTCAGAACATGGACGCCCTCTGGTTCTGCCTAGAGGCCCTGGACAACAAAGCCTCTCAACTTCTGCAATTTCTCTCCGTGTTACAAGATGCTGATCACCTCCCACCAGAGGCAGGCCAAGCATCAACAGCCTAACCAACAGCAACCTCTGCATCAGTGTTGGCACTGGAACAGAAGAAAGAGCACGTGCCATCACAAACGGATGACACCATGCAACTGAACTAGACACCAGTTGATGAGGAGCTGCCTCCTCCTGGCGAGAAGAAATTTGTCACCTTATGCATGGCCCCATCATAACACTACAACCCATACCAGTGATCTGTCTATTGTTTTCCTTTGTTATTTTGTCATCTGCATCTCGAACTTTCATGCATTTGTCCATGGTTACTATAGTTATGTTGTCTACACTTTCCACAGTTGTAACGGACACCCTTACGGGCCACAATTTTGAACTTTTTTTGCGTTAGTAACAGTCTACACTTCAGTTATGAAGCGGTTTGGGTGGCTAAGCTGGTTTCCCCTCAGGGTAGCTCAGTTCATACAATGTTATAATATTCTATAAACTATTGTCTCATGTATATGACAGAATCGTCAAATGTATATCATGGAACTGTTTGGTGCAAAAAGTATATCATCGAACACCCTCGACATCAAAATCTTCATACAATGTTATAATATTCTATAAATTACTCAGTCTCATGTATATGATGGAATTGTTCGCTGCAAAATGTATATGACATAATTGTTAAATAAAATGAACCCGCGACTTCGCCTACACGCCACTCCGTAATTGTTGGGTTGCATTGGTTATGTACCAAACATTAATAATTTTTGATAAATTTGAAATAAAACTAATTCAGGAATACCACGTGTACTACAACTTGCTACCCACACGTTTATTCCGTGTCCAGCCTGGCAGGGACTACGCTGCCATGCAACACTTGTTTGATATAAGGATATCCTTCAACCATAAACTATACTTGGATCATTCTGAAACTTTACTCATACCTAAAGGTTAAAATAAACTTGGATTATTAGGAAACTCTCCTCATTCCTAAAGGTTATATTGAATTCTTATCAAATTGGGGAAAAATCATCTTACAATAAAATTAACTTTCTCTAATGGTTGTTTAGCTAAAAATATTTTTTTATAATATGGGTATCTTCTTAGATATTTCATGTTATCCTTCCTAGATACATTACTACATAGTAAAATAATTAAACACTAACTTCGATCAAATAAATAAATCAACAAATTAATTTTTTAAAAATAAAATAACTAAAAATCAATTTAAATTATGTACATAGCTATATTCCAATTCCATAAATAAATAAATAATAATAAATTAATTTATACTATATTAATGTAACCCTTGAAAAGGTGATCCTAATAGAGGAAGACATCTCCAGGGATGGCACATATGGCCCTCACAAGATGCCACATGGAAAACATTGAAATCAATAAAAGTATCAACAAGCTTATCATTTAGAGAAATGGTGATCTCATGCATTTTGGTCTCTCTGATAATTGAAGCCTCACCCTCTTGTAGCTAAAAGACAAATCTACACACCTTTGAAATTATGTTTACTTCATGACTCCATGATCCTGGAGGATCTAGAAACGCTCACAGAGATCCAGGAGGATCTAAAACGTTTACAGAGGACTAGAAGGACCCATAAATGCTCAAAATTTGACATTCTCAAATGTTCTTGAAAACTACTTCATTGTGTAGAGCTCGGTGGTAACTTTCCAATGGCGCAAAAATCACCTTAAACAGAGTTTATATGCAAAAGTTATGGTTATTCAAAGTTTGGTCAACATTCAAAAGTCAAAGGGAAAAATCAAGGGGTGACACATAACACCACCACAAGAGTGACACGTGGCACATAACCATACATGTCGCATAAATGACGTGGTGACATCACAAGGAAACATGTGGCAGGTAGGTGATGTGGCATGATTGGTTGGTAGGTGGCTGGGTAGTTCATACAGTCTAGTTGGACCAATCATATGTTGTCGCATGGCATATAGAGTAAAAAAGGACCAATGAGAGGCTTCCATGTGGCAGCCTCCCATTGTCCAATATTGGTTATTGTTTACCAAAATTATGGAGTCAAAGGGAGTCAAACCCACGACCTCCATAATCATTACCTAGCCTTTGTTACCATTACACCACTACATTAGTGCTTAACCATATGTTGTGGCGAATATATTTAAATTTGATTAAAGTTTTATTAGAGGGGAAAAGGGGTCGAGGGCTAAGCTCCCAACAATCGCATATGCCACCAAAATATATATATATGTAGAGAGAGAGAGAGAGAGAGAGAGAGAGAGAGAGAGAGAGTTACAATAAATAAAAACAACAGATGTCTATTTGTGGTGGTTTGAACCCGTATCTCCGGGTTATATTCCAGAGGCATAACCACTATGCCAATGGAACCATATATTACGAAGATTCCACCATATTTGGAATTAATTTGCCAAAATTGTGGATGGGAAGTTTCATCTAGTGGCCTATTTAATGGCATGGATCCCAATACAGAAAAACATTCTAATGAGGGCATAGATCTTGAGGTGGTACGGATCCTAAGATACATATTGCATAAAAGTGCATGCAAGAGTTTTCCTAAGTTTCGACATTGTCTCGTTTTGCGTTCCATAAGACATTTTGTCTGTATGTAGTCAAGTTTATACTCGTTGGATTCATTTTTCCTCAAAGATCACAAATTTGAAGTATGTTTTGTGATCATAGGTCATTCATAAAGGTATTATATCAGTTTGTCATGTATAAAACCCATAGTTTTGTTATATGTGTAAAAAGAGATTTGTTGGCCCTTGTTCAGAATTTGGTCGACTTTATACTTAAATTTCTCAGAATTGCGCAAGGAATTCAATGGTAAACTCCTTTTCTGGGATTGGGTAGAGGAATTAAAGAGATTCCATTAAATTGTTTTTTCATAACTCCATATTGTAATGTAATTTGAGTTCTTTTATTTTCTATTGTGTCATCTCATTATTCTTCAAGTTATTCATCAATATTAATGAAGTTTATGGAAAAGTAAGAATATTCACATGTGTATTTGCAAATAGTCAAGTTGATCTTCAATTTCCTTAATCTGGTCGTATTTTTATGTGTATTTATGAACTAATTGACATCTAAGGACTTTCAGGTTGAATTGGTATCAGAGTTTATTGATATTTCAAATCAAGTTGGTATCAGAACTCGTTTGGTATTTTCAGATCACTCCCACATGATCCAAATTTTATGAGTAGAACTAAATGAATACAGATTATTAAAATATTCTTAACACAAAATAACAGAGATACAATAAAATTGGTTTTCTATTCAATAAGGAAATAAGCTAAAACTGTAAAATGTAGCGGAAAACAAGCTTGCTAAAATGGTGGTGGCTTATCTATGAGAAGAGGTGTGACGACTGCGCTCATTCACAAGAAGATGGTTACAATGAGGCTTTGAAGGTCTTTTACAATAAATAGGAATGTCAAAAACCCTAGACATCCAAAAACCTAACCCTAGGAGATGAAGCGCCAAAATTCATGTGGGCCCCATTTGTGTAAGTTAGTACATCAACTTCCCGGGGTCGTAACTTTTTCATACGATCTCCGTTTTAGGCACATGATAGCCCATTTGAAAGGTATAACTGAGAATAAAAAATTTTAAATGGCCCAAGGAAGCGCCTCCAAAATTCCCTTGGGCCTCAAATCCACAAAATACGTCGTTTAGGGCCTCGAAACGGCCCCGAAAGTTTGGAACCTGAAAAATTGCGAAGGTGGAAATTTGTTTTTCGAGCTAGTGGAATAGGTGGATGGCCATTGATATCCACCTTGATCAATCCTCCCTCCTTAGTAAGAAATGGTCTCCATTGCGTTGAGTTCCCCATCAGATGAGGAAATTTCCGGTGAATTTGGCCCCGGGTGAGCCACTTGCCTTGGTGCAAGAGCTACCCTCCTTCGACGACTCGATAAAGATAGATCCTTTGCTGTCGAGTGCCCTTGATTTGTGTGTCCACAATATGATCACTAGATTCCTATTGCATGCAGTCAAGGTTGAGCTTTGTTGGTGTCAACTTCTCTGCTATCTCTGAGGTGTCCAATAATGGTGGGAGATGTGGTCGAAGGAGAGGCACGTTGAAGGTTGGATGCAGTCCAAGGAAGGGAGGAATGTTGAGCTCAAAATAACTGTTACCCATAATCTTGGTGATGGTGTACGGCCCATAACAGATCGGGAGAAGCTTCTGATGGGGCCCTATAAGGCGTTCCTTATGCAAATGCAACAAAACTTTGTTGCCCACCTGAAACTTATGTGGCACCCGATGTTGATCATGGTGCTGCTTGTACTTGGCATTAGACTTCTGTAGAATATCTTGAACGTGTTGGTGGATGTGCCGGATCCACTCAATAAACCGGGTGGCTTTGTCATCTTCTGGTGGAGTAGTGGATGAATCGACCGAGGTGGTCGCTAGGGGTAGTGCAACATCCATGGGGCCCAATGGTTGGAATTCCAACCCCACCTGAAAGGGGTTATGGCCAGTTGAGATATGAAGGGCTCGGTTGTAGCTATGTTGTACAGAGGGAAGACTCTGTACCCATGTGCGAGGGTGTTTTGAATTGTACATGCACAGGATATGCACAACCATCTGATTGACGACCTCAGTTTGTCCATCTGTCTGGGGGTGGAAAGCAATGGATTTGGTGATCTTGGTATCCAACAGTGACTAGAGGCTCGACTAGAATGAGCTGAGGAACCGACTGTCACGGTTTGAGATAATGGTTTGTGGGATCCCAAAATGTACCCATACTTGTTCAAAGAAGAGCTTGGTAGTGGCTTTTGCTATGATGTTCTTCTTGCAGGCGGCTAGAATCACTATCTTGGAAAAGAGACCAACAAACACAAAAACAAAATCATTTCCCCTCTCGGTGGATGGGAGGCTCGACATGTAGTCCATTGCTATGGATTACCACGACCTGTTAGGAGTAGGAAGAGGGGTGCACAGGCCATGTTTCTTAGTGGTCGGTTTGGCAATAGCACAAGCAGCGCAGGACCTGATATACTTGTCGACATCCTATCAAAGTTTCAGCTAGTAGAAATGTTTTTGCATCACTGCCACTGTGTTTTCGATGCCAATGTGTCATGCCACCCAACTGTAGTGAGCTTCCCAAACTAGTTGTGCATGATCACTTGATGTAACACAGAGATGTCCCAGATGGCACAACAACCCATCTTGAAGATGGAAATTAGCGACCACTGGGTTGGTGCCCAACATTTGGTAGGTGGTGGAGAAGTCAGGGTCTGTCTCATAGAGGTGGGGCCATCCAGAGGTATCGTGGTTGCAAGAGTATATCACTGTGGTGAGTGTCGCGACTGGAGGTCGGCTGAGGCAGTCAGCAACTCAGTTGGTACTTCTTGTTTTATACTTGATGTTGAGGTGGAACTGTTGTAAGTATGTTGACCACTTTTGATGACAATCATTCTGCAATTTTCCTTAGGTCTGCATGAACTGTAGTGGCTTGTGATCAGTGTGGTTGACTGTCTCCTTCCCAAGAATGTAATGTCTCCACTGGCGGTAGGCTTGCACAATGGAGTACATTTCTTTGTCATAATTAGGGTACTTACAGACAACATCTGATAGTGTCTCACTATGATATTCCACGGGGTGGTCGTGTTGAGTGAGAACAACGCCCACAACATAGTCTGAAGCATATGTCTCAATCTAAAAGGGATGTTGTGTTAAGAACCAAACATCAATATAGCATAGAAAAACCTCAAAAAAAGTACTCAACGCCTTGAAAAAGAGATAATTTCAGATAATAAGCCTCTTCGAGGGGGCAACCTCCTTTTACCCCACTTAAATGTTCAAGTCCAAGATGATTCAAAATGAAAATGTCTCCTTGGTATATATAGGAGACTAGGAGGTTTAATGGCCTAAAGCCGACATAAATAAAATAATATTACTAATCTAAATTACAATTAATGGCCTAAATCCGACATAAATAAAATAACATTACTAATCTAATATGCCCCAATTAAGTGGTAATGAGCCAATATTAGGGCTTAACATGCCCCTCCCCTTGAGACAAGTGTTGTCCGCAACGCTTGAGTAACTCTGGATGCTTCTGTATAAAAGACTCATCTTCCCAAGTGGAATCTTCAGCTGGTAGTTTCCTCCATTTAATGAGATACTCTGAAATGGATCTATTCCTCAGTTGGCGAATTCTTGTGTCAGTGATGGCTTCAGGCTCCAATATCATTTTTCCTTCATCGTCAAGTTCTGGCAATATAGTTTGAACTGGGATCTTGTCGCCTATAACTTTATTTAATCATGAAACATGGAAAACTGGGTGTACTCGTGAAGACGCAGGAAGCTCCAATTTGTATGCCATAGTACCAATCTTTTGCAACACCTTATAAGGGCCATAGTACTTTGGTGATAATTTATTATCCTTCTTGGCTTGCTTGAGGGACATCTGTTTGTATGGTTGTAGTCTTAAAAATA
>JASDQU010101988.1:11032-33181 GCA_032191745.1 Picea mariana
TTCATTTTTAGTTTGAATTTCCATCCAATAAAGTAGTGTCTTCAAACGCTCAAGGAATAAACAATGGATAATAACTCCAAATCGTGTGTTGCATAGTTCTCCTCATGCCTTCTCAACTTTCTCTAGATGTAAGTGATCACTTGAAGTTCTTGCATCAAGAATTCTCCTAATCCTTTCTTGGATGTGTTAGTGCATACCAAGAAGTCCACATCCATGTTAGGTACCTTTAGTATTGGTGTTGTTGTCAACAACTCCTTGAGCCTCTGAAATGCCTCCACACATTTCTCGGTCCAAACAAACTTCTTTCTCTTCTTCTGCAATTCTATAATCGAATTTTCTATCTTCAAAAAACCCTCGATGAACCATCGATAATATCCCTCTAAACCCATGAATATACGCACTTCTATGACATTCATCGGCATAGGCCATTCGATAATAGCCTTGACTTTTGCTGGGTACACATCGATACCTTCGTCGGAGATGACATGCCCTATGTAGTGAATCTTTGATTGATAAAACGAGAATTTAGATAGCTTCTCATACAATTTGTTCTCTCGTAGACATTGTAGTACCATACAAAAGTGCTCCTCATGCTCCTACATTGTCCGAGAGTAAATCAAAATATCGTCAATGAATACTTGGACGAACATGCCCAAGTATTCGCGGAACACCTCATTAATCAAAATCATAAATACCCCAGGGGCAGTTGTCAGTCCAAAAGGTAAAAAAATAAACTCATAATTTCCAAACCTTGTCTTAAAGGCAGTCTTAGAGACTTCATCCTTCTTGATCTATAACTGTTGAAACCCTGATCTCAAGTTGATTTTGGAAAACACTGTCGCACTTTTCATATGATCAAATAGATCATCAATCCTTGGCAATGGATATTGATTCTTGATCGTTTCCTTGTTCAGTTGACGATAGTCAATGCAGAGTCTCCATGACCCATCCTTCTTTTGTATGAAAATAATAGTCACATCCCATGGTGACACACTTGGACGCATAAGTCCTAGGTCGAGCAACTCCTTCGGTTACATTCTCAACTCCTGTAACTCCTAGGTCAACATCCGATAATGTGTTCTTGTTATCGGTTTAGTCCTCGGTTTTAGGTATATGGTAAACTCCAATCCCCTCTCTGGCGGCATCCCAAGTAACTCCTTAGGGAAGACGTCCACAAACTCTCTCCCCACCAGAAGGTGTTCTAGACCTTCCGCTACTCTCTTCTTGTTTAACGCAGGGATCGCATAAACCTTACATCCCTTGTGCATGCTCTTCCGTAGTTTCAAGGAAGAGATGAACATAAGGGAAAATCCCTGGTTTCAACCTACAATCACACATCTCTGTCCATCATAAACAACCAAGCTCAACCGTTTTGTCTTACATTCGAGTATCACATCATGCGATTCCAACTAGTCCATACCGATTACAACGTCATAAGACCCTAAGGTTGTGACATACATGTATTCAGGTCCGAACAATACTGAAGAAAATCCATAAAATGGGCCTCGTACTCGAGCACCGTATGGTTTCCCTATCGCAAGGCATTGAACTCCCTTTGATACCATATGTAACGACCTCGTCGTTACGACTACATGCGACGCAAAGGAAGTGCAATTTTTTTTTATTTAAGAAGGAAGGCAATCGATGAAAACAATTAATCAAAACAACTTGATGATGGACACAACTTACACATTCAGGCAACTGACAACAACGACCCAACATACTAGCACCTAAAGAAACTGGACGAACATACGATAATCAAAAGACAGATAAAAATGGATACCCACCTGACACAAGAAAGAAAATGCCTACAAGCTAAAGGACAACATTAACATCCCGACACATCGTCTCGTCGACCCATAACTAGATACCTCTATGGCATGGAAAACCAATCGCATTAAGGCATTACAGAAACCATTACCAACATCAATTACAATGAAAAAATGCCCACATTGGGAAGCAGAAGACTACGGCCAGGTTGTCATTTTGATCTATCCATTAGGGCGTGTAATGATCCCCTCATCGGGAATCATGTCGTCAGAAGGACATAGACGTGACAGTAATCATGGTTCAACATAAAATATCTAGACCTTTAACCTAAGATAAATCCCTCACGCTAGGAGAGAGAAACATCTGTCAATAATACAAGAAGACTATACCCAAGCACCCAAGAAGCAACTCGACAAGACGTAAGGTGAGGACACTTAAAACTAATTTGCGCAGCTAACTGAAGGATTTCGGGTTCCTACAAGGAAAAAAATTGTGGGGGAACAACTATGACCAACCACCACTTACAATTTGACTTAAGGCACAAGGCGCAAAGTATCCAATTAACTGTTAAACTATTAAACATTTTCGCTAATAAAATCTGCTAACCCTTAACCATTAATCTTGCGCAAGCTATTAAACTAGTTCACCAATAAACCATTAACTGTTAATCATTATGTCTAAGTGAGAATGAGTGAACTATTATAATTGCAACATTTAATCTATTGTCTGCATAAGTCATAAGACATATATATATAAAACCATTGGCAAATAAAAACAATAAATCTAAATGCAGTAAGGATCAGGACCATCATTGAAACCATATCCTTTCAAAACTGATATGTCCTACAATCAATTAAATTACTACCTAAGAGATTTAATGATGATAAGTTTGATGAAGTTAATATACAAAACAAAAATCATGTCTTTTTAGAATATACATCATTTTTTGTCAGTTAAAAATATAGCAGTCCAGAAATCACAGTCCCTTAATAAAATCATGTGCTATCTATTAATAATAAATCAACATTCAACAAATCGTTGTCCATTGATAAGGAATTATTGATAAAAAGGAATTAACAAGATATGTGTCATTGTCAATTAAAAAGGAAACACTCACTATGATAATAGAAGTCACTATCTATTAATACTTTCAATCAATAATGTTATCAATATGCTATCAACATGCTATTGACATACTAAAAATCGTTGTCCAATAATGTTGTCAATCAATAATGTTGTGTAGTAAAGGTATTGTTGCCCAACATTAACTCTCTGTGCAATTACATTTTAAACTAATTTCAAACTCTACAATTCTAATCTCTGCCAGCGATCTCATTGTGTTAAATACCTTTCAAATAGAAATTAAACTCTACGAAATTAACCTTTACCAACAATATCGTTGTGTGAGTTCATTTAGAGTAGAATTTAAACTCTCTAAAATCATTGTCATACAAATATTAATTTCGCTGACCATTTAATGTATAAATTTAGTGTCCATTCAATATATTTATTAATTTCGTTGTCCAGTCAAATTCGTTGTCTATTGAATTTCATTGTCCATTTCGCTGTACATATATTAGTTAAATCTTGCAATACCTGTGCTCTCTATATATTAGTTAAATATTGCAATACCCACGTTGTTTATATATTACTTAAATCTTGCAATACCCACGCTGTCTATATATTAGTTAAATCTTGCAATACCCACGTTGTTTATATATAATTTTTCTGTACATATATTAGTTAAATCTTACAATATTTAAACCATATTAAATTGATACCATATTATTTCCCTACCAAATTTTAAACAATACTAAATTGTTGCAATATTTAAACCATATTAAACTGTTACCATATTAAATCGCTACTAGACTTTAAACAATACTATATCGCTGCAATATTTAAACCATGTTAAATTGCTACCACATTAAATCGTTGTCCCTTAAATCTATGATAATGTTATCTATCATCATATGATTTTGCTGGGAAAAATGGGGTGAATCATCACGGATTTTCTATGTAGAGATGCCAAGCAAATCATGGGGTATAAGTTCTGTAGAAGCTACCCCTACAAAAAGTTTTATCAATCTAGAAACACTGGGATTTATCATTCATTTCCCATTCGTTTACAATTTGTGCACATAGATTACACATTTTGTTTATCATTCGGTATCATTTGTTTACCATTCACAAAGAGTTTTATCATTCGTTTACCATTCACAGAAGGAATTATCAGTCATGTGCGCCAACTATTGTCATATGGAATTATAAATAATGTCGTTGAATTTTCATACAGATTATATTAAAATTTCTATGATCGACATACGGAAGTTCAAGAAGAACATATAAAGAATGCACCCACTAATTTTCATCGCAGAAAGACTAAAGATATCAACTAGTAATATGCTTAACAACCTTTTAAACTAAAGTGAAATACATACCAACAATTAAAATCCATTGTTTAACAATTGAAAAGGAATTGTTGTCTAAAATCAAAGCAATAATCATTCACAAGGAAAGTGCAGAGATAATCATTTAGTAGAAAAGTGCAATATTAAACATTCAGTAGTGAATCAGTCAACACAGAGATAAAATTCTGGGAACTACGCATGGATTACGCATAAATAAAAACAAAGCAATCAAAGATTAATCCTAAGAGAAAAACTTAGAGATAAGTAAGGGATAGATAGCTGAGAGAAAATTTATCCTTCACTTTTTATCCAAGCACAGGAAAGCATGGAATTTGAATCTAGAATTCTTTAAACATCGGAGTGACGACCTGTCGATGGACGAAAATGACCATCTGTCAATTGGAGGAATGAGTTTGGTCCGGGGTTATCTAAGTAACCCAAGACATTTGGTATAACTTGTCCTGACGGGTTTAATGGCTCCATTGGCCAATCTAAGAATCCTAAAAGAAACAAAAAGAAAAGAAAAGAAATATAACTAATCACTAAATATTATATATATAGATATATATATGCTCTAATGTGACTGTAATAGGCGTATTTAAGCAAAATATAGATAGCTCTCATTTATATACATTATTTACAGGTTGCAAGTTTTAATATAAACTTACTAAACTCAATGTAAAAATGTCTTCTCTGAAGAAGAAGATAAAGAAGGCACATAAAAATACTTTTTGATTTTTCTTTTATAAGTCTTAAACTAATGGAAGAAAATGTTATGAAACAAAAACGTATAGCTAGTCAAAAGCCAAACTTTGTGTTCAAATTTCAATGATAAACAAATAGCAGAAAAATGAAATTGAACTAACCTGTTAACGAACTAATGATATACATCCAAACATCTGTGCGATCAAAAAAAATTTAACCCCTTTGTCCAGGAGAAAAACCTGCAAGGAACCTTAAGTATGTTCTGAATAAATGCAGAACAATTATGTTGGCAGTTAAATTTAAATAACAGAAAGAATGATACCAATAGTCACTGTGATCTCATGATTGCAAGTAATTGCATTAAGATAAATCTATTAGAAACATGCCTGCATTTAATCTCTTAATGAAAATTAAAGGAGAAATCCTGTAATTGAAATTGACTAGCTGATCACACGATTAATATCTGAAGCAATAGTTATGGAAAACATTTATAAAGGAATTATCCCAATAACATAATAAATGATGAAGACGAAATCTATCAAAACTTATTATCATACCAATATAAACAAAACTTAAATGAAGACACCATCCACAAGAAACTAAAGCCGAAATGTGTATTGTTGTTCCATTAAAGTTTGTAAATCAAACGTCCATCTTCTGCCCCAGGCGAGGATGCCTTCATTACAAAAATCTCTAATATTTAAAGAGTTCAAAGAAGCTAAACATCTTATCTTGTGGGATAAGATTAAATCTCAAAAATGATTTGCTAATTACAAAAAAGAGGGTAATATAACCACTTCATATCATATTGTATCTCTCAAAACTATAAAAAGGTTGTTTCTATTTACAAAAGATGAACCAAAGAAATGGATAATAAACTCAGAAATGGGCCATAACATCATATCACCTCCAGCTATACGATATCCTAAAAGGAAAAATGAAAATATAAGAGTTTAGATATTATTTTAACCAATAATTTCCAAAAATTCGAATGAGAATGAACTAGCTACAGAATCAACTGATTTTGTAGCTAGTTTTATTTCAAACAATAGAAATCTAATTAAATCTATATTAATAGAAAAACTAAAATGACAATACAACTAAGAAAATCAAACAAATCTTTACCTCATAACTGCATGATAAATTTCACTCACAAGATCTCAGAGTTAACTACTGCTGTAACACTCTCAACATTATTTATTATTACGTTTTGAGTTCTTTTGAAACACTTTCCTTGCCTTTGAGCGTTGAACTTAATTATTTGATTTTCACTCATTAATGATTTGATCTGAGTGGAGAGGGTTTTGATTTGCAGTTGAAGGGAAGGCACATCTGTGTAATATTTGTTGATCCAAAACAAACAAACCTCACACCGTGGATCTGGAACAGTTGTTTGAGGATATCCATGGTCATGTGTCAGAATCCTTCCACCGTCGTCTATGGGTATTTTACTGAGTTTAATCCCTAGAAAACCTTCACTATGCTTCAGGCATGGTGGAAGATTGTCTACGAAATCGTAGGCCTGATTGAAATCTTGTTTGAGGTAACTCGGGTCTTGCTTTGCCAAAAATTTCTCGATCTTAGAATTAGAGATCTCATGGACCTCGATCACTTTGATCGAGCTCATATGAGACTTCGATTTATTTCGTAGGATTTTAGAAATTAATCTCCCTGCCCTTTTGTTTTTAAACCCTACATCTGAGTCATTTTTAGACAGTTTGCGCAAGGGCATGTTTGCGTCTTTTGCAGAGGTGTTAGGGAAAGCGTACTGCTCATGGTCATGAAATTCAAAGGTTGTCGGTTCAACATCTGGTTGCTTGGGCATAGGCTCATCAAGCACGGCCCTATCACAGGTTTCTTTAGATGAGGAGGTAGTTCTGTCAATGGAAGGGATTGGGGTTTCTTCCAACATGGGCTTATCAACCTCTAAGGGACTGGGTGTAACGAAACCATTTCGAATTAGAAAAGTGTCCCAATCATCCCCTTGTAATTTTAATTGATGGACTAACAACATCGTTATCAACCCATGATCAAAAAGACTGGAATTTAAATGTTGTCTCTTAAACCTCTTGGCCATCTTATATAGACTTCTCAATATATAAAAATGAATATTGAACTAGAAACCGATGAAGTTCATCAACAACCTTATGTGATATAGAAAAACAAGGCCAAAGCAACCATTGCATGTAACGAATTGTCTCAAGATTGCCAATAAACCATGCCACCTAGTTTTCAACAGAGATATAGGCATACCTTTATCACAACACTTGATTTTCCTAGAAGTAAAAAATAGGCTCCACGACACCTCCTCTACCTTGGCATTTTTAAACTATTTCTTCCTGCTAAGTGGAAGACCTGTCACCTTGCTTAAAAAATCCTTGGTGACTTCTATTTGAATATCTCCTACTTTATTTCGGCAGCCATCAAAAGAGAGGGAAAACTCCTGGGTTGTTTGCAAGTTAAAACTTTAAAATCTCTGAATAAAGTCGAGCCAGCCTTGACCCTTAAGGTCTTCCCTTGCGTTGTCATATAGAAGCAAGGTTTGCGAGCCATTTGGTTCGATACAGACAACAAGGGCCATGTGGATTGAGACAAATAGTCATGGGGGCAACAGAAGCCACTGTAAGCAGGGTTTCACAGAACAATAAGAACCATGGACAAAAACAAAGAAACAAAACCCTCGCAGGAATTAAATGAAGGCATAAGAAGTTTCATAAGAGAATCGGTCATTGTGGTGTAATGAATTGTTGAGTGTACAGAACAAAACCTGAGACTTAAATTGAAATAATGGACATGTCATTTTCAAACTTCCACTACCAGTAGAGTACAAAATACGACCGCATTTGTTTAAGTGTCATCATGTGTAAAGGGTGGAATTACTCATTATAAGGTCAAGAAGAGAGGTGTTTGACAAATCACACATAATGACCATATAAGGATTTACCAAGGATGATACATGGAACAAAATCATAGTCTAACATTAATTGATTCCCGGTATAGCATTCAAATGTCCAAAGTAGACCTTATAACCATGCACAATTAAAAACAACCATTTTATTGACATGAGATAGGTCTTAAAGCAAAAAATCATTCTTAAAATAGTTTGTATGATCATTAGTTTTCTTAGGAAAATAAGCCTTAAAATCAAATGCAATAAATTCGCAAGTTTCAATTCTTTGTTCATGCTTTCAGTCATGAATGAAGCATGAAAACGAGAAATAGGAAAAATAAAAAAACTTATATAGCCCACGATTCATTTTTCAAGTAGAAATGTTCAAATGTTTAAGCAAATTCAACTATAAAATTTATGATCAGTTGCTTTAAGAATTGAAAATATTGTGGGGCTGCCAACAATGGCGACTTGCTGGGAGAAGCAGTTATATCTATATCACTGATGAGTTCAGGTTAGGATTGTTATAATTATTGCAGATCAAAGAATAGTTGAAGGACATCAAGTAACTCGACAGCCATTACACATTCCAACTTCAGACATCTTTCTGTTAAAATGAAATCTGGTAACAAATTTTTAAAAATGAGCGCTAGGATGTTCAAGTCAATGGCTCCAATACTGCTGACAGGGCCACTGCTTCCATTAGGCATCCATAGCCTCAGAAAGGATGTTAATTAACCCACTCTAATGCCTCTACCCTGTCCAATAAATTTCAATTCAACATGAAGGATGCTTATGACCAATATCCAAATTTATACCTGAGAATTTTTCTTGAAACCGACATTGCTTCGCTGCCAGTGGGACTGTTTAGTACCACAACGAAGTTGTATTGGCATCATGCATGCATTTACCCACTACCAATAGACCTGTTCAATATCCCGACGGGTTTACAACCACTTCCTAGAACTCTTGAGAAATTGTTCGCAATCTGATATAAATTTTAAAAACATTCAGAAGAGCGGGGTGACGCTAAAAATTCTAGTTTTTACAAGACTTGTTATTTTCCAGACTTTTAATTTTTGCTTGATAACCTTCATCATGATCTGAAAATAGTTTACTAATGAAACTAATTTTTTCGAGGACAGGAAGGCATCCTTGAGTTGCTTTCTTAAAAGCAGGGACAGCGTAAAGAGATTTTAATAATAGTCGTGTCTGCTCATAATTGCAAAGTGAAACCATGAAATCAATTCTGAAAAAAAAAACCTCTTTAACTAGTCTGCGTTTTAGGAAATCACGATAGTTGACGCTCTGACAGTCCTTGACAACTTTTTTAAGATGAAGGATTATGTTTTCCTTCTTTGAACTAAAATATAATACATGCATGTTTTACCCGAAACGCAGATAAAAACTAATAAAACAAAAATGAAAAAAGAAAAAGAAAAAGAGGAAACCAAAACAAATCAAAATAAAAAAATATGTACAAAAGGTGTATCTGGGATTTGTCAGTTAAAATCAATTTTGAGGGCTTGACCGTTCACCGGGAAGGTGTCTGGCTGTCCCTCTAAATTCTGCAGGCGGAAAGAGATGGGACCTAGTTTCTCAGCAACCAATAAAGGACCCAACCACAGATTGTGGAACTTGGTATGTTCCCCCTTCCCCTCATGAGGTTTATCCCACTTAAGGACTAAATCTCCCACCTTGAAATTCCTATCGGAGGAAGAACTTGAATCGAACCAGTTTTTAACAATACGTTGATGCCGATCCAGTCTTTCTTTTTCTTGGGATCTTACCTCTTCTAACTTCATCAAGGCATTAATCCAACTTTCCATAGGAGGACAATCCTCTTCCTAAACTTTCTGTGATAATTGTAGAGAGGGAAGAAGAACATGAGGAGGGAGAATTGCTTCCCTTCCGTAAACGATAAAGAAGGGGGAATTACCAACAATGGTTTTCAGAGCCAGCCTATCAGCCCAGACTGAATTAAAAGGTGCATTGTGCCAAATTTTGTGGTTTTTGGAAGCTATCCTCTTGATGATTTTTATTAGCTTTTTGTTTATAGATTCTGCTAAACCATTTCCTTGGGGGTAATAACTAGCATAGTATTTTAGTTTTATCCATTTTTCTAAAGAAAAGGAATTCATATCGAGGGATGAAAAATAGGAAGCATTATCGAAAACCAACATTCAGGAATACTGAATCGAGTAATGATATTTGAATTAAGGAAAGATATTACCTGACTGGTGTTCACCACTTTTAATGGTGCAGCCTCGGACCATCTGGTAAAATATTCTGTCACCGTAATGATGTTTTTATGTTGCTACGAGGATGTGGGGTTGATAGGGCCAATGATTTCAAGACCCCATTGCTGAAAAGGGAAATCTACCGAAACAGGTTGCAGTGGGAATGCTACCTTCTGTACTCGTGCAGAAGCCTTTTGGCAGATTACACATTTACGACATAATGTATGAGCATATTTGAATAGTGTGGGCCAATAGTACTTTGCTCTGAATACTTTGTGAGCAGTAGTGTCTCCACCGAAGTGCCCACCATCTTCTTCTGCATGTAATTTAGATAACACTTCATCTGCTTCATCTCTTTCCAGACAACACATAAGGACTTCATCAAATTTTTTGCAAAATAATACGCCATTTACCAGCTCGAAAGGTGCATATTTTACTCTTAATGATATTCTCTTTTTTGGATCAATATGATGAGGAGAAGAACCACATCTTAGATAAAACTTAATGTCATCAAACCAAGAATTAGAAGCATCTTGTGCACAACAGATTTGACTTTGACTATGCTGATTTTTAGTTAAAACAATAATTTGACCTTGCTGCTCTTCAGCTGAATCAACGACTAACTTACATAGACCTTGGCCTCTAACAATTTGTGCAAGGGTAATATAGAGGTCATACTCTTGTAACGATGTCATCTAGTTTTCCCATTTTTCGCCCAGTTCTTTTTGTACTAGTAAGTTTCTGACAGCAGGGTAGGGCACAATGACTTTAGTTCTAGATTTTAGTAGATATGATCGAAAATGTTTTACTTCTTTAAAAACAACGTAAGCCTGTTGATCTACAGCTGGATAATTAAGCTTCACTCCCCTGAAAGTTGAGCTCATAAAGGCAATGGAAATTTCGTTGTTTTCAACATTCTTTTGGGTCAGCACAACGACATAATATCAATCAGAGGCGAATGTATAAAGAGTGAAGTCTTGTGAAAAATCATGACTCATTAGGGAGGGAGCCTCTATTATGGCCTTTTTGATGGAGTCAAAAGATTGACTTTCATGTGGTCCCCAATGATATTGAACGTCCTTTTTTATTAAGTTTTGCAATGGCCTTACCATCTTTGAGAAACTCGGGACAAACCTTCTGACAAAATTTATTTGACCTAGAAAAAATTGCATAGATTTTTTGGAGGAGGGGGGAGGGAGCTTGGAAATGACTTAAGTTCTTTCGGGATCAATGATCACCCCTTCATTAGATACTATGAATCCAAGAAACTTTGTTTGTTCCACTGCAAAGACAAATTTCTTAGGATTTAGAGAGATGTCGAACTTGCGGCATCATTGTAGAACAGAGCTCAGATGGGATAAGTGATCTCCCTTATTTTTGGAGAAAATAGTGACATCATCAAGATACACCACTATGGATTGATTGATGAGACCGCGAAAGGCAATATCCATTGCTCTCTGTAAAGTGGCCTTGACATTTATAATCCCAAAAGGCATCTTTCTATAGGTGTAGGTACCCCATGGGGTACGAAAAGTGGTTTTCAACTGGTCTGGGGGAGACATGAGGACCTGGTTGTACCCTGAAAAACTGTCTAGTAGCGACAATCTTTCAAAACCAGATACTTGTTGTAGGAGTTGTTCCATTGGAGGAACAAGATAATTGTCTTTGTCAGATGCTCGGTTTAAGTTCCAAAAATCAACATAGAGTATAATTTCGCCACTTTTCTTTCTTATAGGGACAAGATTAGATACCCATTGTGTGTGTCTTACTGAGAATATTATCTTTGCATTCAATAGTTTGTTTAGTTCTTTCTTGACCGTTGGTTCAAGTTTAGGGTGCATCTTTCTTAGCTTCTGCTGAAAAGGTTGAGTCTGGGGTTTCATGGGGATGATGTGTTGTATAATGTTAGGGTCAAAATTTTTTAAATCATCATATGTCCAAAAAAAGACATCCTTGAATTATTTAAACAATTTTATAAAGGTTTATTTCTCTTGCTCGAAACATCTCGTTCCCAGATTGATACACTGTGGATTATCTTTAGTCCCTATATTTACTTTTTCATGAGTCAAGGAAGAACTGTTTGTTTTACAATTTATCGATTTCCTGAATTTGTCATGCAGATCATAAAAATTTTCTAATCTTAGCACATATTTAGGGATAGAAATTACTAGATATGATGTTGATTCGAGAGACCTTGGGTCCTATATTACCATAAAATTGCAGATATTTTCATTGTGGGTGTCTTCATCGATAACCACACCTTGGAATGTGTCCTCCATGTGCAAAAAAATGATGATATTCTGATCATCATCAAACACTCTCCAGTTAGTGATGTTGTCTGGGATTGATGGTCTGAAAAAAAACTCAATTGAAAATGCATTTGGAGCAATACCTTCTGTGGGAAAAAGTTTGAAAGCAATGTTAGTTAACAAGTCAGCCTCAAAGTTGTTTAATCCTAGAATGGACTTAATGTTAAATGCGAAACAATTGTGCATTAGATTCCATACCTTGACTTCATAACTCTTTAGGTGTGGTGATAGGCAATGAATGGAATTTATTACCTATCTGACCACAATTTTCGAGTCACCGAAAACCATTAAGTTTTGTACATTCATATCTACTACCTTTTTGAGTCCTTGCAAAAGTGCCTCGTATTTAGTGATGTTGTTTGTACATTAAAATTATAATCGACAAGAGATCAAAGTTTTATTACCAGTTGGTTCAATGAGCACACATCCTGCACCAAATCCTTCTTTAGGTTTGGATCCATCGAAGTAGAGATACCATATGTGAGCTTCATCAGCCGTATTAGACATATTAGGTAGAACTGCTGACTGTGTGCATGTCACGAGTTTCGACTTCTGTTCCGGATCAGCGATGATGGAAGTTTTGGCCATGAAATTACCGAAAAAGGTGTTCATTCCTTGCATTTCGGGTGTATTAGTGGAAGCATTAAATGGTTCATTAGCGTCATTTAAATCGTTCATGGTGTGCTTAAGGTAACACTCATGATTAATCCTAATTCTGTTAGGCTTTCCATTCTCTGGAAGCCACATGTGAGACCAGTCTATCGCGAAGTATCCATGCAATTGCTCAGACCAATCCTTGTTTAAAAATAAACCATATACTTCAGGGATGTCAACAACAATGATATCAATAATCTGGTGAGCCTTAGGATTAGAATATAGCCTGACAAGTACATTTTTTAATTCACCAATTACCTTAACATTCATCCAATCGAGCTGAATGATTTTTAGGCTAGAAGGTTGAACTTCAGCATTGATTTTTTGGCAGACAGACAAAGGCATCACATTTAATGATGCACCAGAATCTACCATGTAGTTATGTACATTTCTATTGAAAATTTCAAAAGTTAATTAAAAAGGTGGGACATTTTTGCGAGTATTAACAACAGAACTTTGCTGGTTTTTAGTCGTTGTCCATGAAATTACTTTATCTACATTTGATACAGTTTTTACAGTAAGGTCTCTTTTATCTGAGGGTTCTATTGTTGTTTTAGTAGGGACCTTTTGAGGTGTTTTAGACAGATTTCAACAATTTTCTTGTTGTTCAAATTGTTGTTTTTGCTATTTTTTGCAATGTTCTGAAGCATTTTCTGAAGGAGAAAAGGGAATTTTAACAGTTCGTAAACATAAATATTAGCTCTAAGTTTCTTTAGGTATTCAATCAAATCATATTCTAAACTTGGGGTTGTTGAATTCTGTTTTGTTTCAGTCTGTTTAAATTGTTTCTGAGGCGCATTAGTTCTTGTTTCAGAAGAGGATTTATTTTGAGTTTTATTTTTGGTATTGTAAGGATGGACAGTTTCAAAATTAGCTTGAAAGATACTGTCGGAAAAATGCCCGAAGATGTTGGGAGATGATTCCTCTTCTTCAATTGTTTCTTCTTCAACCACATCTTCAGAATTCTCAGGGGGGACTAAGTTATCATGTGCTTCAAGGATTGTCTGTATAGCGTATTGTAAGCTTTTGAGATTTAGGCATTAAGGGTTTGGGTTTGGCTGGTTTGAGGGAAAAGGTTTTCTAAAAGGGGGTTTGTAAGTCCCTTTTATTGAAGATTCTTCTTCAACTGATCTTCTTAAGTATACGACTTGATTTGATAATTTCTGGATGACTTTGTGTAAATTTCTCAAATCTGAGCTCTCTAATTGAGTTTTGGTCTGGGGAGGTTTACGAAGAATTTCTATTTTCTTCTTAGAAGACGGGGTAATCAATGCCTTGTTACTAATATTATCTTTTAGGCTTAAAATATTTTTTTCGATTTGGCTTGCCTCCTCGAAGGCTTCCAATAACGTTGCCTTCTTAGACCATTTAACACAAATTGCTACATTCTAGTGTAAGGCTTTGGTGTAATATGCGACAATGAGATTTTCAGCGGGCATTGAATCAATGGAGATTCGATTTTTTAATGTGAGGAACCTTTGGTTAAAATATTTTATTTTTTCCTTAGGGTTCATATTTAAGCTGGAGAGTTCCATGACTAAGACTTCAGGAGACTTATCATCTCCAAACTTCTCAAGGACACAAGACTCGAATTTGTCCCAAGATACAATGGTGTGGGGTTGTTGGTAAAAATACCATGTAGAAGCATTGCCCTCAAACGTATAAGGAAAGAGTCTACATACTACATATTCATGTTCTATGCTTCAAAGTCTAATGGTTATCATGAATTTATTTATGTTATCCTCAGCGAGTTGCTTAGAGTCTGGATCGAATTTAGGTAGCCATTTCTCTGGGTGTTTAGGCAAAGGATGCTGGGGTCCATGTATGGCGATAACATATTGATAGAGCCAAGGTCTGGTGGGATGGTTTTGATTTTCCATGGGCGTAGGTGGTGTCAAAGGCTAAGATGGTTCAGATGAAGAGCTACCTTCATCGGATGACTCCTCTCCTGAAGAGGAAGGAGATGAATGAGGTGGAGAAGGTGGGATACAAGATTCTCCGGCTGTAGGAGTGGGGATGTGATCTAGATCTGTGGGGTTTAGGAGAAAACCAGTGCCTTCAAGTTGCTCTCTGATATCAGAGAAATATAGAGGTTGATTCAGTGGCCGACCAAGTTGTCTGATATGGGCCAAAGCACTGTGTGTCCTTAGAAGTGATTGACAAACAATTTCTTGTATGTTGGACCCTTGAGGGTTTGGTGTTACTTGCTCAATGGTAATATGTGGATTTTTGTTTGAGGTAGTTGTTGTTTAAGATGTAACGTTGTTTTCAGAATGACTCCTTGTTACTATAGGGGAGCGAGTGTGTGGGGGAGGAGTCTTGCGACTTCCATGTGCCATAAATCGTATTCAGGCCCTCCTTCTAGCGCCATTTGTTGACGGGCGAAAATGATCATCCGTCAATTGGAAGAACGAGTCTAATCTGGGGTTGTCTAAGTAACCCAAGCCGTTTGGTATAACTCATCCTGACAGATTTAATGGCTCCATTGGCCAATATAAGAATCCTAAAAGAAACAAAAATAAAAGAAAAGAAATAAATAACTAATCACTAAATATTATATATATATGTACATATGCTCTAATGTGACTGTAATAGGTGTATTTAAGAAAAAGATAGATAACTCTCATTTATATACATTATTTACAGGCTACAAGTTTTAATCTAAACTTACTAAACTCAATGTAAAAATGTATGCTCTGAAGAAGCAGATAAAGAAAGAACATAAAAATATTTTTTGATTTTTCTTTTATAAGTCTTAAACTAATGGAAGAAAATGTTATGAAACATAAACATATAGCTAGTCAAAAGCCAAACTTTGCGTTCGAATTTCAGTGATAAACAAATAGAAGAAAAATGAAATTGAACTAACTTGTTAACGAACTAATGATATACATCCAAACATTTGTGCGAACAGAAAACATTTAACTACCTAGTCGAGGAGAAAAACCTACAAAGAACCTTAAGTCTGTTTTGAATAAATGAAGAACAATTATGTTGGTGGTTAAATTTAAATAATAGAAAGAATGATACCAATAGTCATTGTGATCTCATGATTGAAAGTAATTGCATTAAGAGAAATCTGTTAGCAAACATGCTTGCATTTAATCTTTCAATGAAAATTAAAGGAGAAATCCTGTAATTAAAACTGAATAGGTGATCACACGATTAATATCTGAAGCAATAGCTATGGACAACATTTATAAAGGAATTATCCCAATAACATAATAAATGATGAAGACTAAACCTATCAAAACTTATTATCATACTAATATAAACAAAACTTAAATGAAGACACCATCCACAAGAAGCTAAAGTCGAAATGTGTATTTTTGTTCCATTAAAGTCTGTAAATCAAACGTCCATCTTCTTCCCCAGGCGAGGATGCCTTCATTACAAAAATCTCTAATATTTAAAGAGTTCAGAGAATCTAAACATCTTATCTTGCGGGATAAGATTAAATCTCAAAAATGATTTGCTAATTACAAAAAAGAGGGTAAGATAACCACTCCATATCATACTGTATCTCTCAAAAATATAAAAAGCTTGTTTTTGTTTACAAAAGATGAGACAAAGAAATGGCTAATAAACTCATAAATGGCCCATATCATCATATCACCACCAGCTATATGATATCCTGAATGGAAAAATGAAAATATAGAAGTTTAGATATTATTTTAACCAGTAATTTTCAAAAATTCGAATGAGAATCAACTGGCTATAGAATCAGCTGATTTTGTAGCTAGTTTTATTTCAAAGAGTAGAAATCTAATTAAATATATATTAGTAGAAAAACTAAAATAAAAATAAAATCAAACAAATCTTTACCTCATAACTGCATGCTAAATTTGACTCACAAGATCTCAGAGTTAACTACTGTTGTAACACTCTTAGCATTATTTATTATTATGTTTCCAGTTATTTTCAAATGCTTCCCTTACCTTTGAGAGTTGAACTTAAGTCTGTGATTTTCACTCGTTAATGAGTTGATCTGAGTGGAGAGTATTTTGATCTACAGTTGAAGGGAAGGTACATCAGTGTAATATTTGTTGATCCAAAACAAACAAACCTCACACCGTGGATCTGGAACAGATGTTTGAGGATATCCATGGCCGTGCATCAGAATGATGCCATTGTTGTCTGTGGGTATTTTACCAAGTTCAATCCCTGGAGAACCTTTGCTATTCTTCAGGCACAGTGGAAGATTGTCTACAAAATCATAGGCCTGGCTGAGATCTTGTTTGAGGTAACTCAAGTCTTCCTTTGCCAAGAATTTCTTAATCTCAGAATCATATCTCTCATGGACCTCGATTGCTTTGATCGAGCTCATACGAGACTTCAATTTATTCTGTAGGCTTCTAGAAATTAATCTCCCTTCCCTTTTTTTTTAAACCCTACATCTCAGTCATTTTAAAAAAGTTTGCGTGAGGGCATGTTTGCATTTTTTAAAGAGCTGTCAGGGAAAGCATACTGCTCATGGTCATGAAATTCAAAGGCTATTGGTTCAACATCTGGTTGCTCAGGCATAGTCTCATCAATCACGGCCCTATCATAGGCTTCTTTAGACAAGGATGTTGTTCTATCAATGGAAGGGATTGGGGTTTCTTCCAACATGGGCTTATCAACCTCTAAGGGACTGGACATAACAAAACCATTTCGAATTAGGAAAGTGTCCAAATCATCCCCTTGCAATTTTAATTGATGGATTAACAACATCCTTATCAACCCATGATGAAGCAGACTGGAATTTAAACATTGTCTCTTAAACCTCTTGGCCATCTTATACAGACTTCTCAATAAATAAAAAGGCATATTCAACTGGAAACCGATGAAGTTAATCAAAAACCTAATGTGATACAGAAAAACAAGGCCAAAGCAACCCTTTCATGTAACAAATTGTCTCAAGATTGTCAATAAACCATGCCACCTAGTTTTCAGTAGAGATATAGGCATACCTTTATCACAACACTTGATTTTCCTATAAGTAAAGAACAGGCTCCATGACACCTCCTCTACCTTGTCATTTTTAAACCATTTCTACCTGCTAAGTGGAATACCTGTTGCCTTTCTTAAAAACTCCTTAGTGACTTCGATTGGAATATGTCCTACTTTGGCTTGGCAGCCATCAAAAGAGAGGGAAAACTCCTCGGTTGTTTTCAAGTTAAAACCTTGAAATCTCTGAAGAAATTTGAGCCAGCCTTGACGCTTAAGGTCTTCCCTTGCGTCTTCATACAGGAGCAGGGTTTGCGAGCCATTTGGTTCGATGTGGACAACAAGGGCCATGTGGATTGAGACAAATAGTCATGGGGGCAACATAAGCCATTGTAAGCAGGGTTTCATAGAACAGGAAGAACCATGGACAAAAACAAAGAAACAAAACCCTTGCATGAATTAAATGAAGGCATAAGGAGTTTCATAAGAGAATCAGACGTTGTGGTGTAATGAATTGATGAGGGTATAGAACAAATCTCGAGACTTAAATCGAAATAATGGACATCTCGTTTTCAAACTTCCACTACCAGTAGAGTACAAAATATGACCACATGCGTTTATGTGTCATCATGTGTAAAGGGTGGAATTACTCATTATAAGGTCAAGAAGAGAGGTGTTTGACAAATCACACATAACGACCATATAAGGATTTACCAAGAATGATACATGGAACAAAATCATACTCTAACATTAATCGATTCCCGATATAGCATTCAAATGTCCAAAGTAGACCTTATAACCATGAGCAATTAAAAACAACCATTTTATTGACATGAGATAGGCCTTAAAGAAAAAAATCATTCTTAAAAAGGTTTGTATGATCATTAGTTTTCTTAGGAAAATAAGCCTTAAAATCAAATGCAATAAATTCGCAAGTTTCAATTCTTCGTTCATGCTTTCAGTCATGAAAGAAGCATGAAAACGAGAACTAGGAAAAAAAAAAAATTTATATATCCCAAGCTTCATCTTTTAGGTAGCAATGTTCAAATGTTTAAGCAGAGGCAACTATAAAATTTATGATTCATTGCTTTAAGAATTGAAAATATTGTGGGGCTGCCGACACGATCGTTGATTCGGTGCCTAGCCGACTACTCAGGCACAGACTAATAACGTAAGGATAAGGGACAAAAGAGAGAAACAATAATTTTTCTTCATAATAAATCAATAAAAACAGATCCAGAGAAGTCATTGCAATCAGAGGTTGGGTTCGACATGGGAAATCAATTCAGAATACAACGAGAAAGGGGATTACAAATACCGTAGGAAAGAAGGTGCAAGAAATCTCAAGGCAATGAAATCTTCAACCGAGCACAAAAAAAAAACATGTGTAAATTAAATTTCATTGCAAGTAAGAACTTTAACAGGCATACCTTTGTTCCCAAGGTGTAGGACAATCGGTGACGGAGTGTGTTGTTAAGCCACTCCGTGTTGAAAAGTCATCGGTTCGAAACCTGTGAGGACAAAAAAATCCAACCATGTTAAGGGTTGGTGTGGCTCAGGCCGGGTGCGATCTCCGGGTGATTTTGACGGATTAGATTCCCCTGAGTCACGGTTTCTCAATCCACAGGTTAATCCCTATGCCAATAGGTTTGGCCACATTAACAAACAAACAAACAAAAAAAACAGCCGTACCTTAGCCAAACGTGAATGCTCTGAAGTTGTTGTTCAGTGTGCGCTCTGTCTAGGTCCCACTTAACCTATGTGACCGCACTGGTACCTCCCAGCCAATGCTAGGGGTAATCTTCTTCCCCCAGAGCCCCCTGAGCGGAAAAGGGGCCACACACACAATATCAGAGAATGCTAGAACCCACCTCACCTCACAAAGTTGAGCTACCACTCGTTACCTGAGATGGGTATCCCAACTCCCACAAGAGAAGTTCAGTCAAGGTAAAATTTCAGAAGCATAACTTTACACAAAATTTCAGTCCAGGTAAAATTCTCATTAAATTCCTTTTTCATTTAATTAATTTCGAAATTTTTTTCCATTTCTTTTAAGTTTCCCCCTTTTTCTTTTTTAACTAAAAATCATTTTAGCAAGTGTAGATAAAACAACCATTTACCCTTTTTCCTTTTTAATTAAAAATTAATTTAGCAAGTGTAGATAAAAACGACCATTTACCCTTTTTCCTTTCTATTTAAAAATTAATTTATCAAGTGTAGATAAAAACAACCATTTACCCTCTTTTCTTTTTAACTAAAAATTAAATTAGAAAATGTAGATGAAAACAACCATTACCCCGTTTTAAAATTTAATCCTCCATTACAATTTTGACTTTAATAAATAAGTTTGAATTTCTTACATGTTTATTTCTTATAAAAAAAAATTTGTCCACATGTTGTACTTAGAACTACTTAGAACCAGGTTTTAATTTCACTGGGTTGGGAGACATTTTTTTATTAGGGATTTTTTTTTTAAACTTTACTTATCACATCATTCACTTTAAGGCCAACTATGTTTATTCACTTTCTAGTTAAAATAGCGACGTTCCCTTCAGGATGCACTATGTGCTCCAAGGGTACCACTCACCTCTTTCCATTTTCCTTGCACGACGTGTCTTTCAGTATGCACTACACGCTCCAAGGGTGCCACGCACCTCTTTCTATTTTCCTTGCCTAGCATTCCCTTCAGGATGCACTACATGCTCCAAGGGTGCCACTCGCCTCTTGAGTGACTTTGGTAGATGTGAAACCCCTGGAGTCAATACTCCTCTAGGTGATCTTTTGGGAGACTAAGGCCCTCTAATAAATAATGCCCCTACCTTATTGGGTTCCCCTTAGAATCATCGTGAACGACTATCATAGTCTTCCCTCATGATGCAGGAGAATTAGTTCGACCTCATGGTGGAGTGGGCACATGTTGTGATCTAGAACAACATTTTGAGTTTGAGTGAACAATAGGTTAAACAAATCTATACTTCATTAATCTAGGTAAATAGCCTTGTTGTCAAAATTAGAGATAGATCTGGAATAGATAGCTATCAAACGGCTCCGTGCGAGGAGACTGAGCCACTTGTTCTAAGTGTTGAATAAAACTAGGGATTAGTTTTTCTAAAAATAGGAGAATGCCTAAAAACAGGCGTGGTTTGTTAAATATTATTAGAAATAAAAAAAAACAGAATGTAGATGAGAGAACACGAGATGAGAGGGAACGAGAGGGAGTATGTACAGGATCGTTGCAGAGAAAAGAAAGAGAGACTTCATTTATAAAAGTTTCAATATATTCGGCAACGTTTTTATAACTGAGAAATCCTCTTCATCTGCGTCTGAGTTGTTGTGATATACAAATATATATGTATATACACGATCTGGTAATATTAAAAACCCCTGGCATCGAAAATAATGCTGAAAACGAATTTGCATTTTCATTCTGTATGTAATTGAGTCCATGGTTGAAGGCACCGGAATGTTTGATGGTTCAGATCGCCCGAGGGGATAGACGATCAAACCCTGAGCGGAGTCAAGAATATAAACGATCGAGGTCTGAAAGGAGCCAAGAAACGACGGCCCAGATCACAGCGGAGACTGGAGGGTTCAAACTCCAAAGCAATTGGTGATTTCCGTTGAGGCCACGTGTTTGTCAATGTGTGGGAACGGAAAGTGAAGGTAAGTAAAAACGTTTGTTAGTTATGTTTTTCCATTGGGACTATGGTCATATCGTATAGTCCGAGGTGCTGGGTATGAAGTGTAAAATGATCTCCGTTGGGTGCTAGAGAACACAAGAGGTGCTTAACCCGCCAATTCGACAATAGTTCTGCCAAATAGAAAGGATATGCCAATTATAGTGATAAACAACCAAATTTAGCTCTGTCAAATAATTTTCGCCAGCTTCGGCAATATTCCTGTCAAAAGAGTCAAACTGACAATTATAGCTACAGACAGCTGATTTTAACTCTGTCAATTGCATTTCACTAACACCAGCTGCATTAAGTGGTATCAGAGCGAGATCTGAGAAATTGTAGAATTGTATATGAAAGGGAAAATTTATTTTTCACCTTTACCAGTAATCGAGGCAAAAGAAAGTATGAACAGTGACACTTTGAGAAAAGATTTCTTACCCTCAGGCATGGCCTTCAGAGTAGGACGAGGTAGAAGAGGTCGAGGAGGTAGACCTATAGCCAATACAGAAGTATTGGAAGAATTGAGAAGTCTCAGAGAAGAGATGGCAGCCATGAGAGAAGCTG
>JASDQU010101988.1:33281-65722 GCA_032191745.1 Picea mariana
CACTTTGGGAATGATAAAACTTATGCACAGTTGAGTAGTTTCTACTATTGGCCGGGTATGAGAGCAGATGTGCAGAAATTTGTCAGCAAATGTCAAATTTGTCAATATGCAAAGGGGAGACAGCAGAATACTGGATTGTATCAGCCATTACCTATTCCAAAGAAACCTTGGGATGTTGTAAGTATGGATTTTTTTCTAGAATTGCCAAGAACACAAAGAGGTAATGAGTCTATATTTGTTGTGGTGGATAGATTTTCTAAAATGGCCCATTTTATACCATGTTCAAAGACTAGTGATGCTACTCTTATTGCAAATCTGTTTTTCAAGAAAGTAGTAAGACTTCATGGTCTTCCTATGAGTATAGTCTCGGATAGGGATACCAAATTTGTTGGAAATTTTTGGAGAACTTTATGAAAAAAGTTAGGCACTGATCTCAGCTTTAGTTCAAATTACCATCCAATAACTGATGGTCAAACTGAGGTTACAAATAGAAGCTTGGGAAATATTTTGAGAAGTTTGGTTAGTGGACATCCTAATCAATGGGATTTGGCTTTAACACAAGCTGAGTTTGCATACAATGACTCACCTAACATAAGTACATGTTTAAGTCCTTTCAAGATTGTTTATGGGACAAATCCAAGAGGAGTGATGGAACTTAGAGATTTGGGAATGATGGAGAAAAGGAGTGCAAATGCAGAGAATTTTGCTTCAGATATGGAGATGCTGCATGAACGGGTTAAAGAACAGTTGCAGAAGAACACTTTCAAGTATAAACAAAGAGCAGATTTGAGAAGGAAAGAATTGAATTTTGAAGAAGGTGATCTAGTATTAGCCTATCTGAAGAAAGAAAGGTTCCCTAAGGGGGCCTATAATAAGTTGAAACTCAAGAAGATTGGACCTTGTAGGATTTTGAGAAAATTCTCAGCAAATGCCTACAAAATTGAGTTGCCTGATAATATAGGTATCTCACCTATATTCAATGTTGCAGATTTATATCCTTATCAGGGGGGTGAAACTGTGACTTCATCAACAGATGTATCAAATACTGGACAAAAGATAGCATGGCAGAAACAAATTCATGTTATACAAGAGCTGGAAATGGAGAAGATATTGGACACTAGAGTTCTGAAGAAGACCAGAAGACATGAGTACTATGAGTACTTGATCAAATGGCAGAATCAGCCAGTGGAAGATGCTACATGGATGACTGAAGCAGATATACAAAAACATGGCAGCACTGTGGAAGATCTCATGAACAGGAGTTCATGAATTTTTTTTCTCACCTGAGGAGTCTGATGCAGGAGCATTAGTTCGACCTCATGGTGGAGTGGGCACATGTTGTGATCTAGAATAGCATTTTGAGTTTGAGTGAACAATAGGTTAAACAAATCTATACTTTATTAATCTAGGTAAATAGCCTTGTTGTCAAAATTAGAGATAGATTTGGAATAGATAGCTAACAAACAACTCCCTGCGAGGAGACTGAGCCACCTGTTCTAAGTGTTGAATAAAACTAGGGATTAGTTTTTCTAAAAATAGGAGAATGCCTAAAAACAGGCGTGGTTTGTTAAATGTTATTAGAAATAAAAGAAAACAGAATGTAGATGAGAGAACACGAGATGAGAGGGMACGAGAGGGAGTATGTACAGGATCGTTGCAGAGAAAAGAAAGAGAGACTTCATTTATAAAAGTTTCAATATATTCGGCAACGTTTTTATAATTGAGAAATCCTCTTCATCTGCGTCTGAGTTGTTGTGATATACAAATATATATGTATATACACGATCTGGCAATATTAAAAACCCCTGGCATCGAAAATAATGATGAAAATGAATTTGCATTTTCATTCTGTATGTAATTGAGTCCATGGTTGAAGGCACCAGAATGTTTGATGGTTCAGATCGCCCGAGGGAATAGACGATCAAACCCTGAGCGGAGTCAAGAATATAAATGATCGAGGTCTGAAAGGAGCCAAGAAACGACGGCCCAGATCACAGCGGAGACTGGAGGGTTCAAACTCCAAATCANTTTATAATTGAGAAATCCTCTTCATCTGCGTCTGAGTTGTTGTGATATACAAATATATATGTATATACACGATCTGGCAATATTAAAAACCCCTGGCATCGAAAATAATGCTGAAAATGAATTTGCATTTTCATTCTGTATGTAATTGAGTCCATGGTTGAAGGCACCAGAATGTTTGATGGTTCAGATCGCCCGAGGGAATAGACGATCAAACCCTGAGCGGAGTCAAGAATATAAACGATCGAGGTCTGAAAGGAGCCAAGAAACGACGGCCCAGATCACAGCGGAGACTGGAGGGTTCAAACTCCAAATCAACTGGTGATTTCTGTTGAGGCCACGTGTTTGTCAATGTGTGGGAACGGAAAGTGAAGGTAAGTACAAACGTTTGTTAGTTATTTTTTTCCATTGGGACTATGGTCATATCGTATAGTCCAAGGTGCTTGGTATGAAGTGTAAAATGATCTCCGTTGGGTGCTAGAGAACACAAGAGGTGCTTAACCCGCCAATTCGGCAATAGTTCTGCCAAATAGAAAGGATATGCCAATTATAGTGATAGACAGCCAAATTCAGCTCTGTCAAATAATTTTCGCCAGATTCGGCAATATTCCTGTCAAAATATTCAAACTGCCAATTATAGCTACAGACAGCTGAGTTTAACTCTGTCAATTGCATTTCACTAACACCAGCTGCATTACCTCACTACATCGTGGGTCTTCTGGAACCAAGTAATCATTAACCTATAGTTCGAGCCACAACGAGAGTGCTAGTAGATTGTGGCAGGGTTGTTACCACACCTCTCCCTAAAAGTCTTTTGTTGTCCTGTGTGACCCCTCTAATCCACATGTGAGTCTAGTCGGTAATCTATCATCATCTTGCATCCATCAGCGAACCATGTTAGCAATAATAATAAATCATCATAACATCTAATCATATGTACATATGTCACATCAACAACATTCAAATCCAACAGTCCACTCCTTGACTCGATCTGGGGTCTAAGGGGTTTCATTGATGCCTCTCCATCCTCAAGAACCAAAGTCCTGTACACTCAAGAGAACCCAGTCAATAACACTTGTCTATGTAATACAACCAAATAACATATCATGATATCCATAATGTCTCGTAATCATAATCAAAATGACCAATAGATATAATAACCCAGATCACTTACAAGCAAGTTTACTTAAAGAATACTTTCACTCAGTGCACGCAAGAGAGGGATGTTACATACACCCCCTCTTGGTTTAAACTTCGTCCCAAAGTTTCATAGTATATAAGTACCGAAATAAAGTGTATCACAGTATCATAAGTCTATCTATCAAAAAAAAATGGAAACTACTGAAGCATATCATATGCATCCTCCCAAGTCACTGAGTGCGGACTATATTTTTCCCCCTGGACCTTCACCTGATCTCCCAGGTTGTCGAGTGTGGACTATAGTTGTCCCACTCGACCTTGACCTGATATATTGTTCGATGTCGTAGCTTTCGAATGCGATGGTTCATGATACAGATAAGCTCTACCGTGAGTGCACCCTTATCTGATACTACAAGGGATTCATGTCAACAACATGAGTAGGATCACTAACATAATGTCTCAAAACAGGTACATGAAAAACCTCGTACATACGCCTAATAGAATTAGGAAAGGCTAGTCGACAAACCATGGGCCCCTTCTTTTCCACAATCTCAAAAGGTCCCACAAACGTAGGAGAGAGTTTAGCACCCTTTCCAAACTTGATCGAATTCTTATGCGGTTTCACCCGCAAGAAGATTCGATTGCCAACTTCATAACTATGGTCGACACAGTGCACATCAACATAACTCTTATGTCGATCATGCACTTCTTTGATGGTTTGTATTATTGTTTAAATTTGATATTTCATCTCTTGTATCACTTCTGGCCCCACTAGGACCCTATCCTCAAGCCGATCCCAACTCAAAGGTGTCTGACATGATCGCCCGTAAAGGAACTCGAAAGGCGCTATCTTAATGGTCCTTTGATAACTGTTGTTATATGAGAATTCTACTAGTGGAAAGAATTCCTACCAACACTTTTGTTGGTCCATCACGTACATACACAACACGTCCTCCAAGATTTGGTTTGTTTGTTTCGTCTGCCCGTCTGTCTCTGGGTGATACGCGATACTAAATTTAAGTTGGGTTCCCAAGGCCTCTTGGAAAGTAGTCCAAAATCGTCCATTAAACACCGATCCTCTATCGGATATAATCCTCTTAGGTACACCATGCAGCCTCACAATATCGCCCATGAAACATCTAGCTATGTTAGGTTCCTGATACGTCGTACGCATAGGAATACAATGAGCACTCTTCGTGAGAGTGTTGACTACAAAAAAAATTGAGTCGTGTCTCCTTGCCATCAGTGTAAATCCAACAATGAAATACATCGAAATGACCTCCCATTTCGATATTGGAATCACTTGTCGTTGTAGTAATATCGTTGGATGTCTATGTTCAGCCTTCATTTGCTGACATTCTAGACATCTTTCCATCTAGTTGACTATGTCTGCGTTCATTCCTTTCCAAAAGAATAAGGGTTTAAGGTCTGCCTTCATCTTCATGACTCCAAGATGAGCCATGTACACTCCTCTAAAAGCCTCGTTTAGGATCAAAATCCTCAACTCATCATTGGGAAGTATGTAAATTTGACTTTTAAATCTCAATAATTCATTGTTGTCCATAGTTAACCCTTCAATTGTTGGCACCATCGTTTTTTTTTGTCCGATAAATCATTGACCTCTTTGTATCAGTTATCGTCACGTTGTAAGGTTAGAATCTTTTCATGTAGGTTCATCTGAGGAAGCATCACCGAAAAGATGCGTGGTCTTCGAATCAATGAATACACCACTTTATTAACTGTTCCCCTTATGTAAGTAATCTCGAAATCGTACTCGCTAAGCAATTATGACCAATGTCGTTGTCGCGCATTTAATTCACTTTGCATAAAGATGTGTTGTAGTCCACAGTGGTCCATTTTTAGCTTGAATTTTCATCCAATAAGGTAGTGTCTCCAAACTCTCAAGCAATAAACAATGGCTAACAACTCCAAATTGTGTGTCGCATAGTTCTCCTCATGCCTTCTCAACTTTCTCGATATGTAAGTGACCACTCGACCATCTTACATATATACTTCACCTAATCCTTCCTTGGATGCGTCAGTGCATACAAAGAAGTCTACGTCCATGTCAGGGACCTTTAGTATTGGTGCTATTGTCAACAACTCCTTGAGCGTCTGAAATGCCTCCGCACATTTCTTGGTCCAAACAAACTTCTTGTTCTTCTTCTGCAATTCCATAATCGTATTTTCTATCTTTGAAAAAACCTCGACGAACCATGAATAATATCCTGCTAAACACATGAATCTACACACTTCAAGGACATTCATCAGTATAGGCCATTCCATGATAGCTTCAACCTTTGCTGGATCCACAACGATACCTTCACCGCAGATGACATGCCCTAAGTAGTGAATCTTTGATTGATAAAATGAGTATTTAGATGACTTCCAATACAATTTGTTTTCTTGTAGACATTGTAGTACCATGCACAAGTGCTCGTCATTCTCCTCCATCGTCCGAGAGTAAATAAAAATATCATCAATGAATACTAGGATGAACTTGTCCAAGTATTCACGGAACACCCCGTTCATCAAACTCATAAATACCTAGGGGCTATTTTCAGTCCAAAATGTAAAATAGTAAATTCATAATGTCCAAACCTCTTGTTAAAGGCAGTATTAGGGACATCTTCCTCCTTGATCCGTAACTTGTGACACCTTGATCTCAAGTCGATTTTTGAAAACATTGTCACGCCTTTCATATGATCAAACAGATCATCAATTCTTGGCAATAGATATTGATTCTTAATCATTTTCTTGTTCAGTTGATGATAGTGAATTTAGAGTCTCCATGAGCCATCCTTCTTTTGTATGAAAATAACAATCACACCCCATGGTGACACACTTGGACGTATAAGTCCTAGGTCTAGCAACTCCTTCAGTTGCATTATCAACTCCTGTAACTCCCTGGTGGAAATACGATAAGGAGTTCTTGCTATCGGTTCAATCCCCAGTTTTAGGTCTATGGTAAATTCCAATCCCCTCTCTGGTGGCATCCCAGGTAACTCCTCAAGGAAGAAATCCATAAACTCTCTCCCCAACAAAAGTTGTTATAGACCTTCCGCTACTCCCTTCTCGTTTAACGCAGGGATCGCATAAAGCTTACATCCCTTGCACATGCTCTTCTGTAACTGCAAGGAAGATATGAACCTCAGGGAAACTCCCTGGTTTCGACCTACAATCATGCATATCTGTCCCTCATCAATGAGAAATCTCAACCGTTTCATTTTACAGTTGAGTATTGCATCATGCGATTCCAACTAGTCCATACTGATCACGATTTCATAAGACCCTAAGGTTGTGACGTATAAGTATTCAGGTGCAAAGCATACCAAATCATCTCTTTAAAATAGGCCTCGTACTATGGAACCATATGGCCTCCCTATCGCAAGGCATTGAAGTCGTGGAGAGGACGCTCAATGAATTCCTCAGACATATACTTCTCTTGGAACCATTCCTTGAACATTTCCCATGACGTGCTCCTTGAACTAGCGACCTCTAATGCATGTAAAACCAATCGTATTAAGGCATTACAAAACCCAGTACCAAATCAATTACAACGAACAAATTCCCACATCGGGAAGCACAAGAGTCTAGCCAGGTTGTCATTCGCATCTATCCATCAGGGCGCGTAATGATCCCCTCATCCAGAATCATGTCGTCACAAGGCAATAGATGTGACAATAAATATAGCTCAACATAACATATCTAGACCTTTAGCCCAAGTTAAATCCCTCACTCTAGGAGACCGAAACATCTGTCAATAATACATAGAGACTATACCCAAGCATCCAAGAAACAAGTCAACAAGACACAAGGTGACGACACTTAAAACTAATTTGCGCAGTTAACCGAAGGATTTCGGGTTCCTACAAGGAAAACATGTGTGGTGGAGCAACTATGACCAACCACCACTTACAATTCGACTTAAGGCACAAGGCGCAAAGTAACCAATTAACTGTTAAAATAATAAATGTTTTAGCTAATAAAACTACTAACCCTCAACCATTAATCTTGCACAAGCTATTAAACTATTTCACCAATAAACCATAAACCATTAACTGTTAATCATTATATCTAGGTGCGAATGAGTGAACTATTATCATTGCAACATTTAATCTATTGTCTGCATAAGTCATAAGACATATATATAAAACCATTGGCAAACAAAAACAATAAATGTAATTGTAGTAATGATCACCACCATCATTGAAACCTTATCCTTTTAAAACCAATATGTCCTACAATCAATTAAATTACTACCTAAGAGCTTGAATGACGATAAGTTTCATGAAGTTCAAATACAAAACAAAAATTGTATTTTTTTAGAATATACATCATTTTCTGTCAGTTAAAAATATAGTAGTCCAGAAATTGCAGTCCCTTAATAAAATCATGTGCTGTCTATTAATAATAAATCAAAATTCAACAAATCGTTTTCCATTGATAAGGAATTATTCATAAAAAGGAATTAACAAGATATGCATCATTGTCTATTAAAATGGAAACACTGACTATGACAATACAAGTCACTATCTATTAATGATTTCAATCAACAATGCTATCAATATTCTATCAACATGCTATCGACATACTTAGAATCAATGCCCAATAATGTTGTCTAGTAAAGGTATTTCTTTCGAGCATTAACTCGTTGTGCAATTACATTTTAAAAGAATTTGAAACTCTACAATTTTGATTTCTTCCAACGATCTCGCTATGTTAAATACCTTTCAAATTGAAATTAAACTCTATGAAATTAACCTATACCAACAATATCATTGCGTAAGTGCATTAAGAGTAGAATTTAACCTCTATAAAATTGTTTTCATACAAATATTAATTTCGCTGACCATTTAATGTATAAATTAAGTGTCCATTCAATATATTTATTAATTTTGTTGTCCATTCAAATTTGTTGTGTATTCAATTTTGTTTTCCATTTCATTGTGCATATATTAGTTAAATCTTGCAATACCTACGTCTATATATTAGTTAAATCTTGCAATACCCACGTTGTCTATATATTAGTTAAATATATTAGTTAAATCTTGCAATACCCACATTGTCTATATATTAGTTAAATCTTGCAATACCCACGTTGTCTATATATATTTTCGTTGTACATATATTAGTTAAATCTTGCAATATTTAAACCATATTAAATCGCTACCAGACTTTACACAATACTAAATCGCTGCAATATTTAAACCATATTAAATTGGTACCACATTAAATCATTGTCCCTTAAATATATGATAATGTTGTCTATCGTCATATGATTTTGCTGGGAAAAACGGGGTGAATCATCACATATTTGTTGTGTAAATATGCCAACCAAATCGTGGGCTATAAGTGGTGTAGGAGCTACCCCTACACAACGATTTATCAATTCAAAAAATTTAGGATTTATCATTTGTTTCCCATTCATTTACCATTTGTGTGTAGAGATTACAAATTTCATTTATTATTCGATATCATTCATTTACCATTCACACAAAGTTTTATCATTCTCTTACCATTCACACAAGGAATTCTCAGTCATGTATGCCAACTATTGTCATACAGAATTATAAACAATGCCATTGAATTTTCATACTGATTATATAAAAATGTATACGATTGACATATATAACTTGGTGGAGAACATATAAACAATGCACCCAACAATTTTTGATGCAGAAAGACTAAAGATATAAACAATTAAGATGCTTAACAACCATTTAAACTGAAGTGAAAAACATACCAACAATTAAAATCCATTGTTTAACAATTAAAAAGGAATCACTGTCTAAAATCACAATGGTAATCATTCACAAGGAAAGCGCAACAATAATCATTCACCATGAAAGCTTAAGATTAAACATTCAACAGTGAATCAGTCAATGCAGAGATAAAATTCCTAGAAGTACGCAGGGATTATGCATAAAGAAAAAAGTAACAATTGGAGATTAATCATAAGAGAAAAACTCAGAGATAGGTAAGGGATAGATAGTTGAGAGAAAATTTATCCTTCACTTATTATCCATGCACATGAAAGAAGGGCATTTGAGACTATAAGTCTTTAAATACTAGAGTGACGATAGTCGATTCGGCTCATGTCTGAATGCTCAGGCACAGACTAATAACTTAAGGATAAGGGACAGAAGAGAGAAACAAATTTTTTTCTTTGAAATAAATAAATAAAAATAGGTGCAGAGATGTTATTACAATAAGAAGTTGGGTTCTCCATGGGAAATCAATCCATAATATAACGATCAAGCAGATTATAAATACCGTAGGAAAGTAGGTGAAAGAAAGCTCAAGGCAATGAAAGATTCAATCGAGAACAGAAAAATAACATGTGTAAATTAAATTTCATTGCAAGTAACAACTTTAACAGGCATACCTTAGCCAAATGCGAATGCTCTGAAGTTTTTGTCCTATGCGCACTCTATCTAGTTCCCGCTTGTAAATCGATGTGACCTCACTAGTACCTCCGAGCCAACGGTAGGGGTACTCTTGTTCCCCCTAAGACCCTCGTGTCGCAAAGGAGCCACACACACAATACTAGAGAATGCTAGCACCTAGCTCACCTCGCAAGGTCGATCTACCACTCATTACCCAAGTTGGGTATCCCAACTCCCAAAAGAGAAGTTTAGTGAAGGTAAAATTTCAGTATCATAACTTTAAGCAAAACGATATGATCCATACTCCTCCTCCTCCATCCTTTTTATATAGTTTTCAAGTAATTAGTTTGCGAAATCATCATTAAACACCTTTTTCATTTAATTAATTTCGAAAAACCTCCCACGTACACATGTTGCCCGATCCCCCTAGTTGCACCAAAAAATCGATTTTATTAATTAATTAAATATTCATATTTCTCTCATCCACCTAAGACCATGCCTAAAAATGCTCCTTGGTGTCCCTTAATTCCCTTACACTTCTTAAATGACTTATGCCTTACTTAATTCCTAGTTGAGTTCATAATTAGAAGTTCCAAAGGCAAGATTCCTTACTAAATTAGACATTCAACTTTTTCTTTATGTTTCCCCTTTTCTTTAAGTTTCCCATTTCTTTTAAGTTTCCCCCTTTTTCCCTTTTAAGTAAAAATCAATTTAGCAAGTGTAGATAAAACAACCATTTACCCTTTTTCCTTTTTAATTAAAAATTAATTTAGCAAGTGTAGATACAACCGACCATTTACCATTTTTTATTTTTAATTAAAAATTAATTTAGCAAGTGTAGATAAAAACAACCATTTACCCTCTTTTATTTTTAACTAAAAATTAAATTAGCAAATGTAGATGAAAACAACCATTAACACTTTTTAATATTTAATCCTCCATTATAATTTTGACTTTAATATAAAAGTTTGAATTTCTTACATGTTTATTTATTATAATGCTTTTTTGACCACATGTTCTACTTAGACCTAGGTTTTAATTTCACCAGGCTCGGAAACATTTTTTTACTAGGAAATTTTTTTTTTTTAAACCTTACTTATCACATCATTCATTTTAAGACCGAGTAGGTTTATTCACTTACCAGTTAAAATCGTGACGTTCTCTTCGGGACGCACTACGTGCTCCAAGGGTGCCACTCAGCTCTTTCCATTTTCTTTACACGACATGCCCTTCAGGATGCACTATACGCTCCAAGGATGCCACTTGCCTTTTTCCATTTTCCTTTAGTGACGTGCCCTTCAAGATTCATTATGTTCTCCAAGGGTGCCACTCACCTCTTGAATGAATTTGGTAGATGTGAAACCCCTCAAGTCAATACTCTGCTAGGTGATCTTGTGGGAGACTAAGGCCCTCTAATAAGTAATGCCCCTACCTTATTGGGTGCCCCTTAGAATCATCATGGTAGACCGTCACAATATTCCCTCACGACATCGTGGGTCTTCTAGAACTAAGTAATCGTTAACCTACAGTTCGATCCATGACGAGAGTGCTAGTAAGTTGTGACAGGGTTGCTACCACACCTCTCCCTCAAAGTCTTTATTTTTCCTGTGCGACCCCTCTAATCCACATGTGAGTCTGGTCGGTAAGCTATCGTCATCATGCATCCATCAACGAATCATGTCAGCAATAATAATAAATCATCATAACATCTAATCATATGTACATATGTCACATCAAAAACATTCAAAACCAAAAGTCTACTCCCTGACTCAATCCAGAGTCCAAGGGGTTTCATTGATGCCTCTACATCCTCGAGGTTCAAAGTCCTGCACACTCAAGAGAACCTAGTCAATAACACATGTCTATGTAATACAACCAAATAACATATCATGAAATCCATAATGTCTCGTAATCATAATCAAAACGGCCAATAGATATAATAACCCAAATCACTTGCAAGCAAGTGTACTCAAATAATAAGTTCACTCAGTGCGTGCAAGAGAGGGATGTTACATATAGGCCCTCTTGGTTTAAACTTCGTCTTGAAGTTTCACAGTATATAAGTACTGAAATAAAGTGTGTCACAGTATCATAAGTCTATCTATCATACAAAAATGGAAACTTCTAACGCATATCATATGTGTCCTCCGAGGTCACTGAGTGCAGACTATAGTTTTCCCACTGGACCTTCACTTGATCTCCTAGGTCGTCGAGTGTGGACTATAGTTGTCCCACTGGACCTTGACCTGATATACTATTTGATGCCATAGCTTTCGAATGCGATGGTACAGGATATGGATCAACTCTGCCATGAGCACACTGTCGTCTGATCCTGCAAGGGAATCATGTCAACAACATGAGTAGGATCACTAACATAATGTCTCAAAACAGGTACGTGAAAAACCTCGTACATACACCAAAATGAATCAGGCAAGGCTATTCGATAGGCCATGGGTCCCACGAACCTAGGAGACAGTTTAGCACCCTTTACAAACTTGATCTAATTCTTATGTGGTTTCACCCGCAAGAAGACTTGATCGCCAACTTCGTAACTACGGTCGACACGGTGCGCATCATAATAAATCTTTTGTCGATCATTCACTTCTTTGATACCTTGTATTATTGTTTACATTTGATATTTCATCTGTTGGATTTCTTATGGCCCCACTAGGACCCTATCCTCAAGCCAATCCCAACTCAAAGGTGTCTGACACGGTCGCCCGTAAAGGAACTCGAAAGGCGTTGTCTTAATGGTGCTTTTATAACTATTTTTATATGAGAATTATACCAGTGGCAAGAATTCCTCCCAATGCTTTTGTTGGTCTATCACATACATACACAACACGTCCTCCAAGATTTGGTTTGTTTGTTCCGTTTGCCCATATGTCTCCAGGTGATACGCGGTACTAAAGTTAAGTTGGGTTCCCAAGGTCTCTTGGAAACTAGTCCAAAATCATCCATTAAACACCAATCCTTGATCAGATATAATCCTCTTAGGAACACCATGCAACCTCACAATATCTCTTATGAAACGTCTAGCTATGTTAGGTGCCTGATACATCATACGCATAGGAATATGAAACGTCTAGCTATGTTAGGTGCCTGATACATCATACGCATAGGAATAAAATGAGCACTCGTCATGAGAGTTTCGACTACAAAAAAAATTGAGACGTGTCTCCTTGCCGTAAGTGGAAATCCAACAATGAAATCCATCGAAATGACCTCCCATTTTGATACTGGAATCACGTTTTGTTGTAGTAATCTTGTCAGATGTCTATGTTTATCCTTCACCTACTGACATTCTAGACATCTTGCCATGTAGTTGACTATGTCTGCCTTCATTCCTTTCCAGAAGAATAAGGGTCTATGGTCTGCCCTCATCTTCATGACTCCAAGATGAGACATGTACACTACTTTAAGAGCCTCATTTAGTATCGAACTCCTCAACTCATCATTGGGAAGTATGTAAATTTGACTTTTAAATCTCAATAACTCATCGTTTTTCTAGTTAACCCTTCAAATTTTGGCACCAACGTTGTGTTTTGTCCAAACAAATCATTGACCTATTTGTACCAGTCATCGTCATGCTGTAAGATTAGAATATTTTCACTTAGGCTCGTCTGAAGAGACATCACCAAAAAGATGCTTGGTCTTCAACTTAACGCATTCACCAATCTATTCATTGTTCCCATTATGTAAGTAATCTCAAAATCGTACTCGCTAAGAAATTACGACCAATGTCATTGTCGCACATTCAAGTTGCTTTGCGTAAAGATGTGTTATATCCACAGTGGTCCATTTTTATTTCAAATATTCATCCAATAAGGTAGTGTCTCCAAAATATCAAGGAATAAACAATGACTAACAACTCCAAATTGTGCGTTGCATAGTTCTCCTCATGCCTTCTCAACTTTCTCGATATGTAAGTGATCACTCAACCATCTTGCATAAAGACTCCGCCTAAGCCTTCCTTTGATGCATGAGTTCATACCAAGAAGTCTGCATCCATGTCAGGGACATTTAGTATTTGTGCTATCATCAAAAGCTCCTTGAGTGTCTGAAATTCCTCCACGCATTTCTCGGTCCAAACAAACTTCTTGTTCTTCTTCTGCAATTCCGTAATCAGATTTGCTACCTTCGAAACAACCTTGACGAATCGTCGATAATATCCTGCTAAAAACATGAAGCTACACACTTTGAGGACATTCGACGATGCATGCCATTCCATGATATCTTCAAACTTTGTTGGATCCACAGTGATACCTTCGCCACAGATGACATGCCCTAACTAGTGAATCTTTGATTGATAAAACCAACATTTAGATAGCTTCCCATACAATTTGTTCTGTTGTAGAGATTATAGTAACATGCACAAGTGCTCGTCATGCTCCTCCATCATCCGAGAGTAAATAAAAATATCATCAATGAATACTTGGACAAACTTGTCCAAGTATTCACAGAACACCCCGTTCATCAAAATCATAAATACCTAGGGGCTATTGTCAGTACAAAATGTAAAATAGTAAACTCGTAATGTCCAAACCTCATCTTAAAGGCAGTATTAGGGACATTGTCCTCCTTGATTCGTAACTGGTGACACCTTGATCTCAAGTTGATTTTCAAAAACATTGTCATGCCTTTCATATGATCAAACAGATCATCAATCCTTGGCAACATATATTGATTCTTGATCGTTGCCTTGTTCAGTTGACGATAGTGAATGCAGAGTCTTCACAACCCATCCTTCTTTCGTATGAAAATAAAAATCACACCCCATGGTGAAACACTTGGACGTATAAGTCCTAGGTGTATCAACTCCTTCAGTTGCATTATCAACTCCTGTAACTTCGGGGTCGACATCCGTTAAGGAGTTCTTGCTATCGGTTCAGTCCCCGGTTTTAGGTCTATGGAAAGTTCCAATCCCCTCTCTGGTGGAATCCCAGGTAACTCCTCAGGGACAACATCCACAAACTCTCTCGCCACTAGAAGGTTTTCTAGACCTTCCACTATTCCCTTCTCATTTAACATAGGGATCACATAAATCTTACATCCCTTGCGCATGCTCTTCTGTAACTGCAAAGAAGATATGAACCTCAGGTAAACTCCCTAGTTCCGACCTACAATTATGCGTCTCTGTCCCTCATGAAAGAGTAATCTCAACCATGTCATCCTATAGTCAAGTATCGCATCATGTGATTCCAACTAGTCCATACCGATCACAATGTCATAAGACCCTAAGGTTGTGACGTACAAGTATTCAAGTGCAGAGCATACCAAAGAAGCTATTTAAAACATACCTCGTACTAGGGAACCGTATAGACTCCCTATCACAAGGCATTGAACTCATTGAGTGGATGCTCAATGAATTCCTCGGACATATACTTCTCTTGGAACTGTTCCTCGAAAATTTACCATGACACGTCTTCGACTTCCATGTCCAAAAGCAACATGAGCGTCTTCAACCATAAAAGAGATCTCCCCTTTCAATTGAAATACCACCACGCAGACTGTCATGTTGGAGGTATAGTCACGATGTGCAAATCACATCGCCATATTCTCCAACCATGCCTCAACGACTGCATCATCTGGGGCAACAGAAAACACGAGAAATTTGACCTTCTTGAGTTCGCGGTGAAAGATACTGGTACCAACCAGTGTGAGCGGTGGATCCTTAGGGGGTGTTGGTGCCCTGGCCTCATCTTAGTATAGTTATTCGAGGCCTTTGACACTCCCTGGAAGGACCCTGTCAGACCCAATGCATATCTCGTAGCAATTCGCTCATGCTCACGAGTTGTTCTCTCCTTTGCAGGTTGGTCCCCTCTATTGTGAGTGATACTGGAGGTGTTGTGCCTCCTACCATGGCACCATGTCGTAAAACTCTATGGCATCATCGAATCGATATCACCGCATGGAAAAGTTAAAGTTTTAATTAGCATCAGTTTATTACTCAAGGGTTTACTGTAGTGGAAAGCATGGCGATCCACAATCGCAGGGTTGAACCCACTCTGATACCATGTGTAACGACCCCGTCATTAGGGCTGCATGCGAGGCAAAGCAAGTGAATTTTTTTTTTGATTTAATAAATAAGGAAATCGACGACAACAATTACTCAACACAAATTGATGACGAACACAACTTACGCATTCAAGCAACTGACAACAATGACCCAACATACTAGCACCTAAAGCAACTGGATGAACATGCCATAATCAAAAGACAGATAAAAACGATGACCCACCTGACACAAGAAAGACAATGCCTACAAGCTAAAGGACAACATCAACAACCCGACAACTCGTCTCGACGACCTGTAACTAGCGACCTCTATAGCGCACAAAACCAATTGCATTAAGGCATTACAAAACCCAGTACCAACATCAATTACAATGAACAAATTCTTGCATCGAGAAGCACAAGACTCCGGCTAAGTTGTCATTCAGATCTATCCATCAGGGCGTGTAATGATTCCCTCATCCGAAATCATGCCGTCACAAGGAGATAGACGTGACAATAATTATGGTGCAACATAACATATCTAGAACTTTAACACAAGCTAAATCCCTCACTCTAGGAGACTCAAACATTTGTCAATAATACACGAAGACTATAACCAAGCATCCAATCAACAAGTCAACATGACACAAGGTAACGACACTTAAAACTAATGTGTGTAGATAATCGAAGGATTTCGGGTTCCTACAAGGAAAACATGTGTGGTGGAACTATGACCAACCACCACTTACAATTTGACTTAAGGCAGAAGGTGCAAAGTAACCAATTAACTGTTAAAATATTTAATGTTTTATCTAATAAAACTATTAACCCTCAACCATTAATCTCTCACAAGCTATTAAACTATTTCACCAATAAACAGTAAACCATTAACTTTTAATCATTATATCTAGGTGTGAATGAGTTAACTATTATCATTGTAACATTTAATCTATTATGTGCATAATTCATAAGACATATATAAAACCATTGGCAAATAAAAACAATAAATCTAATTGGAGTAAGGATCATGACCATCATTGAAACCTTATCCTTTTAAAACTGATATGTCCTACAATCAACTAAATTACTAACTAAGATCTTGAATGATGATAAGTTTAATGAAGTTCAAATACAAAACAAAAATTGCATTTTTTTAGAATATAGATCATTTTATGTCAATTAAAAATATAGTAGTCCAGAAATCGCAATCCCTTAATAAAATCATGTGCTATCTATTAATAATAAATCAACATTCAACAGATCGTTGTCCATTGATAAGAAATTATTCAGAAAAAGGAATTAACAAGATATGTATCATTGTCTATTAAAATGGAAACACTGACTATGATAATAGAAGTCACTATCTATTAATGATTTCAATCAATAATTCTATCAATATTCTATCATCATGCCATCGACATACTAAAAAATGATGTCCAATAATGTTGTCAATCAATAATGTTGTCTAGTAAAGGTATTTCTTTCCAACATTAACTCGTTGTGCAATTACATTTTAAAAGAATTTGAAACTCTACAATTTTAATCTCTTCCAACGATCTCGCTGTGTTAAATACCTTTCAAATAGAAATTGAACTCCACGAAATTAACCAATACCAACAATATTTTTGTGTAAGTGCATTTAGAGTAGAATTTAACCTCTATAAAATCGTTGTCATACAAATATTAATTTCGCTAACCATTTAATGTATACATTAAGTGTCCATTCAATATATTTATTAATTTTGTTGTCGAGTCAAATTCGTTGTCTATTGAATTTCATTGTCCATTTCGTTGTACATATATTAGTTAAATATTGCAATACCCATGCTGTCTATATATTAGTTAAATCTTGCAATACCCATGTTGTCTATATATTAGTTAAATATTGCAATACCCACGGTGTCTATATATTAGGTAAATCTTGCAATACCCATGTTGTCTATATATAATTTCGTTGTACATATATTAGTTAAATCTTGCAATATTTAAACCATATTAAATTTCTACCATATTAATTTGCTAGCAAACTTTAAACAATACTAAATCACTGCAATATTTAAACCATATTAAATTGCTACCAGACTTTAAACAATACTAAATCACTACAATATTGAAACCATATTAAATTGCTACCACATTAAATCGTTGTCCCTTAAATCTATGATAATGTTGTCTATTGTCATATGATTTTGCTGGGAAAAATGGGGTGAATCATCACATATTTGTTGTGTAAAGATGCAAACCAAATTCTGGGTTATAAGCAGTGTAGGAGCTACCCCTACACAGATATTTATCAATCCATAAAAGCTAGGATTTATCATTCATTTCCCATTCATTTACCATTTGTGTGTAGAGATTACACATTTCGTTTATTATTTAATATCATTCATCTACCATTCACACAAAGTTTTATCATTCGCTTACCATTCACACAAGGAATTTTCAGTCATGTACGCCAACTATTGTCATACGGAATTGTAAAGAATGGCATTGAATTTTCATACAGATTATATAAAAATGTCTATGATTGACATACATAACTTGGTGGAGAGCATATAAACAATGCACCCAAGAATTTTCAATGCAGAAAGACTAAACTTTTCAACAATTAAGATGCTTAACAACTGTTTAAACTAAAGTGAAATACATACCAACAATTAAAATCCATTGTTTAACAATAAAAAACGAATCACTATCTAAAATCATAGTGGTAATCATTCACAAGGAAAGCGCATAGATAATCATTCACTAGGAAAGCGCAAGATCAAACATTCAACAGTGAATCATTCAACGCAGAGATAAAATTCTCGAAAGTACGTAGGGATTATGCATAAAGAAAAATGTAGCGATTGGAGATTAATCATAAGAGAACAACTCAAAGATAAGTAAGGGATAGATAGCTAAGATAAAATTTATCCTTCACTTATTATCCATGCACATGAAATTAGGGAATTTGAATCTATGAGTCTTTAAACACCAAAGTGACGACAATCGATTCGGCTCCTAGCCGACTCCTCAGAAACAGACTAATAACTTAAGAATAAGGGACAGAAGAGATAAACACAATTTTTTATTCATAATAAATCAATAAAAACAGACACAGAGAAGTCATTGCATCAGAGGTTGGGTTCTCCATGGGAAATCAATTCATAATACAATGAGCAAGGGGATTATAAATACCATAGGAAAGAAGGTGCAAGAAATCTAGAGGCAATGAAAGCTTCAACTGAGCACAGAAAAATAACATGTGTAAATTAAATTTCATTGCAAGTAACAACTTTAACAAACGTACCTTAGCCAAATGTGAATTCTCCAAAGTTGTTGTTTCGTGCGTGCTCTATCCAGTGCCTGCTTGTGAATCAATATGACCTCACCAGTACCTCCCAACAAATGCTATGGGTACTTTTCTTTCCCCTAATCCCCCCTGAGCCGCAAAGGGTCCACACACACAATACCAGAGAATGCTAGCACCCAACTCACCTCGCAAGGTCAAGCTACCACTCATCACTGGAGCTAGGTATCCCAACTCCCAAAAGACAAGTTCAGTCAAGGGAAAATTTCAGCAGCATAACTTTACGCAAAACTATCTGATCCATACTCCTCCTCCTCCATCCTTTTTTTAAAGTTTTCATGTAATTAGTTTCCCAAATTCTCATTAAACTCATTTTTTCATTGAATTAATTTTGAAAAACCTCCCCCATACACATGTCGCTTGATCCCCCTACTTGCACCAAAAAATCAATTTTATTAATTAATTAAATATTCATATTTCTCTCATCCACCTAAGAGCATGCCTAAAAACGCTCCTCGGTGTCGCAAAATTCCCTTACACTTCTTAAATGAGTTACGCCTAACTTAATTTCTAGTTGACTTCAAAATTAGAAGTTACAAAGGCAATATTCCTTACTAAGTTAGACATTCAACTTTTTCTTTACGTTTCCCCTTTTCTTTAAGTTTCCCATTTCTTTTAAGTTTCCCCCTTTTTCCATTTTAAGTAAAAATCAATTTAGCAAGTGTAGACAAAACAACCATTTACCGTTTTTCCTCTTTAATTAAAAATTAATTTAGCAAGTGTAGATAAAAATGGCCATTTACCCTTTTTCCTTTTTAATTAAAAATTAATTTAGCAAGTGTACATAAAAACAACCATTTGCCCTCTTTTATTTTTAACTAAAAATTAAATTAGAAAATGTAGATGAAAACAACCATTACCCCTTTTTAAAATTTAATCCTAGATTATAATTTTGACTTTAATATATAAGTTTGAATTTCTTACATGTTTATTTATTATAATGCTTTTTTGACCACATGTTGTACTTAGACCTAGGTTTTAATTTCACCAGCCGCGACAAAATCTTTTTATTATGGAAAATTGTTTTTAAACTTTACTTATCACATCATTCATTTTAAGGCCAACTAGGTTTATTCACTTACCAGTTAAAATCACGACGTGCCCTTCAGGACGCACTCCGTGCTCCAAGGGTTCCACTCACCTCTTTTCATTTTCTTTGCACGACATGCCCTTCGGGATGCACTATGTTCTCAAAGGGTGCCACTCACCTTTTTCTATTTTCCTTTCATGACGTGCCCTTCAAGATTCACTACATGCTCCAAGAGTACCACTTGCCTCTTGACTAAATTGGGTAGACATGAAACCCCTGGAGTCAATACTCTGCTAGGTGATATTGTGGGAGACTAAGGCCCTCTAATAAATAATGTCTCTATCTTACTAGGTGCCCCTTAGAATCATCGTGAGCGACTATCACAGTCTTCCCTCATGACATCATGGGTCTTCTGGAACTAAGTAATCATTAACCTACAATTCGAGCCACGACGAGAGTGCTAGTATGTTGTGGCAGGGTTGCTTCCACACCTCTCCCTCAAAGTCTTTGGTTGTCCTATGTGACCCCTCTAATCCACATGTGAGTCTGGTCGGTAAGATATCGTCATCCTACATCCATCAATGAATCATGTCAGCGATAATAATAAATCATCATAACATCTAAGCATATGTACATATGTCACATCAACAACATTCAAACCCAACAGTCCAGTCCTTGACTTGATCCGGAGTCCAAGGGGTTTCATTGATGCCTCTGCATCCTCAAGGTCCAAAGTCATGTACACTCAGGAGAACCCAGTCAATAACACCTATCTATGTAATACAACCAAATAACATATCATCAAATCCATAATGTCTCGTAATCATAATAAAAATGGACAATAGATATATTAACCTAGATCACTTCCAAACAAGTGTGCTCAAAGAATAAGATCGCTTAGTGCATGCAAGAGAGGGATGTTACATACACCCCCTCTTAGTTTAAACTTCGTCCCGAAGTTTCACAGTATATAAGTATCACAATAAAGTGTATCACACTATCATAAGTCTATCTAAAAAAAAAAATGGAAACTACTGACACATATCATAAGCGTCCTCCCAGGTCACTGAGTGTAAACTATAGTTTTTCCACTGGACCTTCACCTGATCTCCCAGGTCATCGTGTTCAGACTATAGTTGTCCCACTAGACCTTCACATGATATGCTGTTTGATTTCATAGTTGTTGAATGCGATGGTCCAGGATATGGATTAGCTCTGCTGTGAGCGCACCCTTGTTTGATCCTGCAAGGGACTCATGTCAACAACATGAGTAGGATCACTAACATAATGTATCAAAAGAGGTATGTGAAAAACCTCGTACATACACCTAAAAGAATCAAGAAAGGATAGACGGTAGGCCATGGGCCCCTTCTTTTCCACAATCTCGAAAGGTCCCATGAACCTAGGAGAGAGTTTCGCACCCTTTCCAAACTTGATCAAATTCTTATGTGGTTTCCCCAGCAAGAAGACTCGATCGCCAACTTCGTAACTACGGTCGACACGGTGCACATCGACATAACTCTTTTGTTGATCATGCACTTCTTTGATACTTTGTATTATTGTTTACATTTTATATTTCATCTTTCCGATCGCTTCTGGCCCCACTAGGACCCTATCCTCAATTCGATCCCAACTCAAAGGTGTCTGACACGATCGCTCATAAAGGAACTCGAAAGGCACCATCTTAATGTTGCTTTGATAACTGTTGTTATATGTGAATTATACCAGTGGAAAGAATTCCTCCTAATGCTTTTTTTGGTCCCTCACATACATACACAACACATCATCCAAGATTTGGATTGTTCATTCCATTTGCCCGTCTGTCTCCGGGTGATATGAAGTACTAAATTTAAGTTGGGTTCCCAAGGCCTCTTGGAAACTAGTCCAAAATAATCCATTAAATATCGATCCTCGATCAGATATAATCCTCTTAGGCACGCCATGTAGCCTCACAATCTCACTCATGAAAACTCTATCTATGTCAGGTGCCTGCTACGTCATACGCACAGGAATAAAATGAGCACTCTTTGTGAGAGTGTTGACTACAAAAAACATCGATTCGTGTCTCCTTGCTGTCAGTGGAAATCCAACAATGAAATCCATCGAAATGACATCCCATTTTGATACTGGAATTGCGTGTCACTGTAGTAATCTTTCTAGATGTCTATGTTCATCCTTCACCAACTAGCATTCTAGACATATTGCCACGTAGTTGACTATGTCTACCTTCATTCCTTTCCAGAAGAATAAGGGTTTAAGGTCTTCCCTCCTCTTCTTGACTCCAAGATGAGCCATGTACACTGCTCTAAGACCCTCGTTTAGGATCAAAATCCTCAAATAATTGTTGGGAAGTATGTAAATTTGACTTTTAAATCTCAATAATTCATCGTTGTCCATAGTTAACCCTTCCAATAAGGTAGCGTCTCCAAACTCTCAAGGAGAAAAAATGTCTAACAACTCCAAATTGTGCGTTGCATAGTTCTCCTCATGCCTTCTCAACTTTCTCGATATGTAAGTGATCACTCGATTGTCTTGCATAAATATTCTGTCTAATCCTTCCTTGGATGCACCAGTGCATACCAAGAATTCTACATCCATGTTAGGGACCTTTAGTATTGGTGCTATAGTCAACAATTCCATGAGCGTCCAAATTGCCTCAGCGCATTTTTCGGTCCAAACAAACTTCGTGTTCTTCTTCTGTAATTCCGTAATCGGATTTTCTATCTTCGAACAAACCTCGACGAACCGTCGATAATATCTCGCTAAAGACATGAAGCTACACACTTCGAGGACATTCGTCAGTGTAGGCCATTCCATGATATATTTGACCTTTGCTGGATCCATAGCGATACCTTCGCCGCAGATGACATGCCATAAGTAGTGAATCTTTGATTGATAAAATGAACATTTAGACAACTTTCCATACAATTTTTTCTCTAGTATACATTGTAGTACCATGCGCAAGTGCTCTTCATGCTCGTCCATCATCCGAGAGAAAACAAATTTATTGTTAATGAATACTTGGACAAACTTCTCCAAGTATTCACGAAACACCCCGTTCATCAAACTCATAAATACCTAAGGGGTGTTGTTATTTCAAAATGTAAAATAGTAAACTCGTAATTTCCAAACCTCGTCTTAAAGGGAGTATTAGGGACATCATCCTCCTTGATCCATGACTGGTGACACCCTGATCTCAAGTCAATTTTCAATAACATTGCCGCGCCTTTCATATGATCAAACATATCATCAATCCTTGGGAATAGATATTGATTCTTGATTGTTTCTTTGTTCAATTGACGATAGTGAATGTAGAGTCTCCACGACGAATCCTTCTTTCATATGAAAATAACAATCACACCCCATGGTGACACACTTTGACGTATAAGTCCTAGGTCTAGCAACTCCTGTAACTACGAGGTTGACATCGGATAAGGAGTTCTTGCTATCAGTTTAGTCCCTAGTTTTAGTTCTATGGTAAATTCCAATCCCCTCTTTGGTGGCATCCCAAGTAACTCTTCAAGGAACACATCCACAAACTCTCTCCGCATCGGAAGGTGTTATAGAACTTTTTCTTCTCCCTTCTCACTTAACACAGGGATCACATAAAGCTTACATCCCTTGTGCATGCTCTTCCGTAACTGAAAGGAAGAGATGAACCTCAGGGAAACTCCCTAGTTCCGACCTACAATCATGCGTCTTTGTCCCTCATCAACATGCAATCTCAACAGTTTCATCTTATAGTTGAGTATCGCATCATAGGATTCCAACTAGTCCATATCGATCACGACGTCATAATACCCTAAGGTTGTGACATACAAGTATTCAGGTGTGGAGCATACTAAAGAATCTCTTTAGAATGAGCCTCGTACTAGGGAACTGTATGACCTCCCTGTTGTAAGGAATTGAACTCATTGAGCAGACACTCAATGAATTCTGAAGACATATACTTCTCTTAGAACCATTCTTCGAACATTTTCCATGACACATCTTCGACTGCTATGTTGAAAAGTGGAAGGAACGTGAAAGAGCACTCCCCTTTCAGTTGAAAGACCACCACACAGGCCTTCATGTTGGATTTATAGTCACGAAGTGAAAATCACATCGCCATATTCTCCAACCATGCCTCGACAACTGCGTTGTCCAGGGCAATAGAGAACTCGAGAAATTTGACCTTCTCAAGTTTGCGGTGAAAGCTACCACTACCATATAGAGTGAGCGGTGGACCCTCAGAGGGTTTCAGAGCCCTGGCCTTATCTTAGTATAGTTATTTGAGGCCTCTGACACTCGCTGGAAGGACCTTGTCAGACGCAACGCATCTCTCATAGAAATTCGCTCATGCTCAAGAGTTGTTCTTTCCTTTGCGGGTTGGTCCCCTCTATTGCAGGTGATACTAGAGGTGTCGTGCCTCCTACCATGGCACCACATCATGAACCTCTATGGCATAATCGAATTGAGATCACCGCATGGAAAAGGTAAAGTTTTAATTAGCGTCAGGTTATTACTCAAGGGTTTGTTGTAGTCGAAAGCATGGCGATCCCCAGTCACAGGGTTGAACCCCCTCTGATACCATATGTAATGCCCCCATCGTTATGACTGCATGCGACATAAAAAAAGTGAGATTTTTTATTTATTTAATAAGTAAGGAAATCTACGACAATAATTAATCAACACAACTTGACGACAAACACGACTTACACATTCAGCCAACTGAAAATAATGACACAGTATACTAGCACCTAAAGCAACTTAATGAACATGGGATAATCAAAAGACAGATAAAAATGGATACCCATCCGACACACAAAGGAAAACACCTACAAGCTCAAGGAAAACATCAACAACCCGACACATCAGCTCAATGAACCATAACTAGCAACCACTATGGTGTGAAAAACCAATCACATTAAGGCATTACAAAACCTAGTACCAGCATCAATTACAATGAACAAATTCCCACATCGGGAAGGACAAGACTCCGGCTAGGTTTTCATTCGCATATATCCATCAGGGCGCATAATTTTCCCTTCATTCAGAATCATGTCATCACAAGGAGATAGACATGACAATAACTATCACGCAACATAACATATCTAGACCTTTAACCCAAGCTAAATCCCTCACTCTAGGAGACCGAAACATTTGTCAATAATACACAAAGACTATACCCAAGCATCCAAGAAACAAGTCAACAAGATGCAAGGTGACAACACTTAAAACTAATTTGTGCAACTAACCGAAGGATTTGGGGTTCCTACAAGGAAAATATGTGTGGTGGAACAACTATGACCAACCACCACTTACAATTCGACTTAAGGCACAAGGTGCAAAGTAACCAATTAATTGTTAAAATATTAATTTTTTTATCTAATAAAACTACTAACCCTCAACCATTAATCTTGCACAAGCTATTAAACTATTTCACCAATAAACCATAAACCATTAACTATTAGTCATTATATCTAGGTGTGAATGACTGAACTATTATCATTCCAACATTTTATCTATTGTCTCCATAAGTCATAAGACATATATGTAAAACCATTGGAAAATAAAAACAATAAATTTAATTGCAGTAAGGATCACGACCATCATTGAAACCTTATCCTTTTAAAACTGATATGTCCTACCATCAATTAAATTACTACCTAAAATCTTGAATGACGATAATTTTGATGAAGTTTAAATACAAAACAAAAATTTCATTTTTTTAGAATATACATCATTTTCTGTAAGTTAAAAATCTAGTAGTCCAGAAATCGTAGTCCCTTAATAAAATCATGTGCTATCTATTAATAATAAATCAACATTCAATAGATCGTTGTCCATTGATAAGGAATTATTCATAAAAAGGAATTAACAAGATATGTATCGTTGTCTATTAAAATGGAAACGTTGACTATGATAATAGAAGTCACTCTCTATTAATGCTTTCAATCAATAATGCGATCAATATTCTATCAACATGCTATCGACATGCTAAAAATCGATGTCCAATAATGTTGTCAATCAATAATTTTGTCTAGTAAAGGTATTTATTTCTAGCATTATATCGTTGTGCAATTACATTTTAAAATAATTTGAAACTCTACAATTTTAATCCCTGCCAACGATCTTGCTGTGTTAAATACCTTTCAAATAGAAATTAAACTCTATGAAATTAACCTATACCAACAATATCGTTGTGTAAGTTCATTTAGAGTAGAATTTAACCTCTATAAAATAGTTGTCATACAAATATTAATTCCGCTGACCATTTAACGTATAAATTAATTGTCCATTCAATATATTTATTAATTTTCTTGTCTAGTCAAATTCGTTGTCTATTCAATTTCGTTGTACATATATTAGTTCAATCTTGCAATACCCATGTTGTCTATATATTAGTTAAATCTTGCAATACCCACGTTGTATATATATTAGTTAAATCTTGCAATACCCACGCTGTCTATATATTAGTTAAATATTGCAATACCCACGTTGTCTATATATAATTTTGTTGTACATATATTAGTTAAATATTGCAATATTTAAACCATATTAAATTGATACCATATTAATTCTCTACCAAACTTGAAACAATACTAAATCGCTAGAATATTTAAACCATACTAAATCGATACTAGAATTTAAACAATACTAAATCGCTGCAATATTTGAACCATATTAAATTGCTACCACATTAAATCATTATCCCTTAAATCTATGATAATGTTGTCTATCGTCGTATGATTTTGCTAGGAAAAATGGGGTGAATCATCACAGATTTGTTGTGTAAATATGCCAACCAAATCATGGGGTATAAGTGGTGTAGGAGCTACCCCTACACAAAGATTTATCAATATAGAAAAGCTAGGATTTATCATTCATTTCCCATTCGTTTACCATTCGTGTGTAGAGATTACACGTTTCGTTTATTATTCGATATCATTTATTTACCATTCACACAAACTTGTATCATTTGTTTACCATTCACACAAGGAATTTTCAGTCATGTACACCAGCTATTGTCATACAGAATTATAAAGAATGCAATTGAATTTTCATACAGATTATATAAAAATGTCTACGATTGACATATATAACTTGGTGGAGAACATATAAACAATACACCCAAGAATTTTCAGTGCAGAAAGACTAAAGATATCAACAATTAAGATTCTTAACAACCGTTTAAACTGAAATGAAATACATACCAACAATTAAAATCCATTGTTTAACAATGAAAAAGGAATCATTGTCTAAAATCACAGTGGTAATCATTCACAAGGAAAGCGCAGAGATAATCATTCACTAGGAAAGCGCAAGATTAAACATTCAACAGTGAATCAGTCAATGCAGAGATAAAATTATCGGAAGTATGTAGGGATTATGCATAAAGAAAAACGTAGCGATTGGGGATTAATGATAAGATAAAAGCTCAGAGATAAGTAAGGGATAGATAGCTCAGCGAAAGTCATTGAAATTAGAGGTTGGGTTCTCCATGGGAAATCAATTCATAATACAACGAGCAAGGGGATTATAAATACCGTAGGAAAGAAGGTGCAAGAAATCTCAAGGCAATGAAAGCTTCAACCGAGCATAGAAAAATAAGATGTGTAAATTAAATTTCATTGCAAGTAACAACTTTAACAGCCATACCTTAGCCAAACGGGAATGCTCCGAAGTTGTTGTCTCATGCGTGCTCTGTCTAGCTCCCGCTTGTGAATTGATTTGATCACACCGGTATCTCCTAGCCAACGCTAGGGTCACTCTTATTCCCCTTGAGTCCCCAGAGACGCAAAGGGGCCACACACACAATACTAGAGAATGCTAGAACCCAGCTCACCTCGCAAGGTCGAGCTACCACTCGTTACCCGAGCTGGGTATCCCAACTCCCAAAAGAGAAGTTCAGTCAAGGTAAAATTTCAGCAGCATAACTTTACGCAAAAAGATCTGATCCATACTCCTCCTCCTCCATCCTTTTTTTAGAGTTTTCAAGTATTTTGTTTTCCAAATTCTCATTAAAATCCTTTTTCATTTAATTAATTTCGAAAAACCTCCCCCATACACATATCTCCCAATCCCCCTAGTTGCACCAAAAAATCAATTTTATTAATTAATTAAATATTCATATTTCTCTCATCCACTTAAGAGCATGCCTAAAAATGCTCCATGTTGTCCCAAAATTCCCTTACACTTCTTAAATGACTTACACCTTACTTAATTCCTAGTTGAGTTCATAATTAGAAGTCCCAAAGGCAAGATTCCTTACTAAGTTAGACATTCAACTTTTTCTTTACGTTTCCCCTTTTCTTTAAGTTTCCAATTTCTTTTAAGTTTCCCCCTTTTTCTCTTTTAAGTAAAAATCAATTTAGCAAGTGTAAATAAAACAACCATTTACCCTTTTTCCTTTTTAATTAAAAATTAATTTAGCAAGTGTAGATAAAAATGACGATTTACCCTTTTTCCTTTACAATTAAAAATTAATTTAGCAAGTGTAGATACAAACAACCATTTACCCTCTTTTATTTTTAACTAAAAATTAAATTAGCAAATGTAGATGAAAACAACCACTACCCCTTTTTAAAATTTAATCCTCCATTATAATTTTGACTTTAATATATAAGTTTGAATTTCTTACATGTTTATTTATTATAATGCTTTTTTGACCACATGTTCTACTTATACCTAGGTTTTAATTTCACCAGGCTTGACAACATTTTTTTATTAGTGAAAATTGTTTTTAAACTTTACTTATCACATCATTCATTTTAAGGCGGACTAGGTTTATTCGCTTACCAGTTAAAATCGTGACGTGCCCTTCAGGATGCACTATGTGTTCCAAGGGTGCCACTCACCTCTTTCCATTTTCTTTTTGCAACGTGCCCTTGAGGACCCACTATGCGCTCCAAGGGTGCCACTCGCCATTTTCGGTTTTCCTTTTGTGAAGTGCCCTTCAAGATGCACTACATGATCGAAGGGTGCCACTCACCTCTTAACTGACTTTCGTAGACGTGAAACCCCTAGAGTCAATACTCTGCCAGGTGATCTTATGGGAGACTAAGGCCCTCTAATAAATAAGTCCCCTACCTTATTGCGCGCCCCTTAGAATCATCATGAGTGACTTTCACAGTCTTACCTCACGACATCATGAGTCTTCTGGAACTAAGTAATCGTTAACCTGTAGTTCACGCCAGGATGAGAGTGCTAATAGGCTTTTGCAGGGTTGTGTCCACACCTCTCCCTCAAAGTCTCTGTTTGTCCTATGTGACCCCTCTAATCCACATGTGAGTGTGGTTGGTATGTTATCGTCATCCTGCATCCATCAATGAATCATGTCAGCAATAATAATAAATCATCATAACATCTAATCATATGTACATATGTCACATCAACAACATTCAAAACCAACAATCCACTCCCTGACTCAATCCAGAGTCCAAGGGGTTTCATTGATGCCTATGCATCCTCGAGGTCCAAAGTCTGGCACAGTCAGGAGAACCCAATCAATAGAACATGTCTATGTAATACAACCAAATAACATGTCATCAAATCCATAATGTCTCGTAATCATAATCAAAATGACAAATAGATATAATAACTGAGATCACTTGCAGGAAAGTGTACTCAAAGAATAAGTTTGGTGAGTGCGCGCAAGAGAGGGATGTTACATACACCCCCTCTTGGTTTAAACTTCATCTCGAAGTTTCATAGTATGTAAGTACCGAAATAAAGTGTATCAAAGTATCATAAGTCTATCTATCAAACAAAAATGGAAGTTTTTGACGCATATCATATGCATCCTCCCAGGTTGCTTAGTAAGGAAGTGTAGACAACAACCTCTACATCAAGGTAAGTCAAGGTAATATTTTATTAATTGAAGTTTATGTTGATGATATTATTTTTGGTAGTGACGATGACAAGTTAAGCCAGAAATTTGCAAAAGACATGTAGAGTGAATTTGAATTGTCATTACTTGGAGAACTACCCTTCTTTCCAGGACTTCAGATACATCAAAGCAAGCAAGGAATTTTTATTTCTCAAACCAAGTATATCAGAGAAATGCTAAAGAGGTTCAGAATGGAAGATTGAAAACCAGTTATCACTCCCATGCAAACTAGTTGTAAGTTGAGCAAAGATGATCATTCAAATTCTATAGATCAGAGGAAATATAGGTCAATGATTGGCAACCTACTATATGTGACAACATCCAGACCAGATGTAATGCAGGCAGTTGGAGATGTGGCACGATTTCAAGCAGCACCAAATGAGTCACATGTATTAGCAGTAAAGAGGATCTTCAGGTATCTCAAAGGAACAAAAGAGTTTGGATTATGGTATCCAAAAGGAAAAGATATATCACTTATGTCCTACATAGATGCAGATTGGGCAGGTTGTATTGATGACCGATGAAGCACCAGTGGAGCAAAGTTCTACTTAGGTGAGTGTTTGGTATCATGGCTAAGCAAGAAACAATCATTGATATCTCCATCTACAGCCGAGGCAGAGTATATTGCAGGAGAAACATGTTGTACGCAGGGTCTTTGGATGAAACAAACTTTGACAGATATACAGGTTGAGTATGATAATCCCATTCCAATATATTGTGATAATACAAGTGCCATCAGTATCTCAAAAAACCCAATGATGCAGTCCAAGACTAAGCACTTTCCAATCAAGTATCACTTTCTACGGGAACAGGTTGCAGAAAAGAACATCAAAGTTGAGTATGTGGGCACAAAAGAACAAGTGGCAGACATATTTACAAAACCACTTCCACGGGAAGTCTTTGAATATCTTCGCCAAAGACTTGGAGTTATTTCTACTCCAAAAATGAATTCTTTTTGAATGCTTATCCTATATGTCTTAGATGTACACGAGGAAGCACCATAAGATGACAGTCTATCAGGGGGAGCAACCCCAGATGGAAGGATACCTTTTCCATTAATGACAAAGGGGGAGAGATTTATCAGATGCATAGGACAGAGGCATGGTTCCAGGAGGATCAGATTTATCAGATGCAAAGGACAAAGGCATGGTTCTAGGAGGATCATATTTATCAGATGTAGAGGACAGAGGCATGGTTTCAGAGGGAGCATGAGTGATATGATTTTAGTGTTGCATCAGAGTGTTGCCATCAATGCCAAAGGGGGATATTGTTGATTAAGGTTGGTTGTCATTGATGTCAACCCTTGAAGAAAGACCCATAGAAAAAAGGTTTGGGTAATGGACCCAATAGTGTTTGATTTGAATATGACTCATTATTTTTTTGTCATGGTTGATAAGAAGTAAATATGGATGAAATCCAAAGTGGTCCCCTTATGGTGAAATCCCTCACGGGAAGACACTTTGTAGAGTAAGAGAACCCATTATTAATTTTGGAATAATGAGATGAAGGAAAGTGAAATTGTTAGGGAAAATATCCTATATGGATAGTTGTTGTCATGTCATTTCTGGTGGTATGTGGAATGCCACATAATTCCTCACGGTTAGAGAGTTATGGCCATGAGAAGTTGGATACCCCAGGTTTGGGTAATGGACCCAAGTTTGTTTGATGGGTAATGGTATGAGTTATGATATGTTTTCAGATAATACTATTCCATATGGATAGTACATGTCATGCCATTTTTTTTGGTATGTAGAATGTCACATAACTCCTCACGGTTTGAGAGTTATGGCCTTACAAAGTTGGAGGACCCTCATATGCCATCTAGAAGCCCCAAAAGGTCAAAGTAATCTAAGTGGTTTAAGATATTTTAAAAGTTAAGTAATAAAGTGATAAAGTGATAGGTGTATAAGGTATACAAATGATATCTAAGCCGAAATTTTGAGGAAAGTGAAGAAAAGAAGTCCGAAATGCAAGGAAGGATAAATTCTTTTGATGGTGCTTTCTAAGGAATGTGATCATATACACCAGGTCTATTATAGAGCTACAAATCAGATTTGGATGATGAAATTGATGAGGGATTTTGGTTGAGGTACATGTTGAGTACATGCTTGAGACAAGTAGTTGATGATTTGGTGCACATACATGAGGTGTATAGTTGATGATGTTGGTACATATTGATGAGTCATAGCTGATGAGTAGTTGACACATGATTGGTACATACTTGGCACATGGTTGGATGCAATTGTTTATGGTATAGGTTGATTACAGGTTGGTGCATGGTTGATGCACTTGTTTATGGTACAGGTTGATGCATGGTTCAGATTTATTTGTATAGGTTTACAATGATATATCTCATAGTGATAGTGTAACAGTGGTTCCATCATTCTACTTCTACTTCAGGGTGGTAGGATGGGGCAAGGACAGGTGGTTGTAGCCACCTTCCGATTGTAGCGGGAGAACACTGGGGGTTGTAGCCTCCTTTTGGTTGTAGCCAGAGATTTGGGGAGTTGGAGCTTCCCTCAGGTTGTAGCCTGAGAAACTAGGGGGTTGGAGCCTCCTTCCAGTTGCAGCTAGAAAACAAAGGAAGTTGGTGCTTCCAATGAATGTAATTCTTCAAGACATATAAGAAAAAGCATT
>JASDQU010101988.1:65772-82662 GCA_032191745.1 Picea mariana
AAAAGCATTCTGTGGTTTTCTCCCGATTTGGGTTTCCACGTAAAACACTGGTGTATTGTGTATGTGTGTGATTGTTTATTTATTACTGCTCATTATTGGATAATAATTCTACATTGATATAACATTTGAAGAAAAAGGATTATAATTATGTTATTACTGATTCACCCCCCCTCTCAGTAATCCAACACCATGCAGCCTCACAATATCTCTCATCAAAACTCTATCTATGTTAGATGCCTAATACATCGTACGCATAGGAATAAAATGAGCACTCTTCATGAGAGTGTCGACTACAAAAAAAATCGAGTCATGTCTCCTTGCCATTAGTGGAAATTGAACAATGAAATCCATCGAAATGACCTCCCATTTCGATATTGGAATCGCATGTCATTGTAGTAATCTTGCCGGATGTCTATGTTCAGCCTTCACCTGCTGACATTCTAGACATCTTGCCACGTAGTTGACTACGTCTGCCTTCATTCCTTTCCATAAGAATAAGGGTTTAAGGTCTGCCCTAATCTTCATGACTCCCAGATGAGCCATGTACACTGCTCTAAGAGCCTTGTTTAGGGTCAAAATCCTCAACTCATCGTTGGAAAAAACATAAATTCAACTTTTAAATCTCAATAATTCATCGTTGTCCATAGTTAACCCTTCAAATTTTGGCACCATCATTGTGTTTTGTCCGATAAAATCATTGACCTCTTTGTACCAGTCATCGTCACATTGTAAGGTTAGAATATTTTCACGTAGGTTCGTCTGAAGAGGCATCACCAAAAAGATGCATGGTCTTCGACTCAATGCATCCGCCACTCTATTCATTGTTCCCTTTATGTAAGTAATATTGAAATCATACTCGCTAAGAAATTCTGAGATCACCGCATGGACAAGTTAAAGTTTTAATTAGTGTCAGGTTATTGCTCAAGGGTTTATTGCAGTGGAAAGCATGGCGATCGACAATCGCAGGGTTGAACCCCCTTTGATACCATATGTAACGACCCCGTCATTACGACTACATGCGATGCAAAGCAACTGTAATTTTTGTTTATTTAAGAGGTAAGGAAATCGATGACAACAATTAATCAACACAACTTGATGACGAACACAACTTACGCATTCAGGAAACTGACAACAACGACCCAACATACTAGCACCTAAAGCAACTGGATGAACATGTGATAATCAAAAGACAAATAAAAATGGCTACCTGCCTGACACAAGTAGGACAATGCCTACAAGCTAAAGGACAATGTCAACAACCTGACACGTCGGCTCGATGACCCGTAACTAGTGACCTATATGGAATGAAAAACCAATCGTATTAAGGCATTACAAAACCCAGTACCAACATCAATTACAACAAAGAAATTGCCACATTGGGAAGCACAAGAATCCAGCCAGGTTGTCATTCGCATCTATCCATTAGGGCGTGTAATGATCCCCTCATCCGGAATCATGTCTTCACAAGGATATAGACGTGACAATAACTATGGTGTAACATAAGATATCTAGACCTTTAACCCAAGATAAATTCCTCACTCTAGGAGACCGAATCATCTATCAATAATACACGAAGACTATACCCAATCATCCAAGCAACAAGTCAACAAGACTGAAGGTGACGACACTTAAAACTATCTTACACAGCTAACTGAAGGATTTCGGGTTCCTACAAGGAAAAAATGTGTGGTGGAACAACTATGACCAACCACCACTTACAATTCAAATTAAGGAACAAGGCACAAAGTAACCAATTAACTATTAAAATATTAAAAGTTTTAGCTAATAAAACTACTAACCCTCAACCATTAATCTTGTACAAGCTATTAAACTATTTCACCAATAAACCATAAACCATTAACCGCTAATCATTATATCTAGGTGTGAATGAGTGAACTATTATCATTGCAACATTTAATCTATTATCTCCATAAGTCATAAGACATATATATAAAACCATTGGCAAAATAAAAACATTAAATCTGATTGCAGTAAGGATTACGACCATCATTGAAATATTATCCTTTTAAAACTGATATGTCCTACAATGAATTAAATTACTACCTAAGAGCTTGAATGATGATAAGTTTTATGAAGTTCAAATACAAAACAAAAATTGCATTTTTTAAAAATATACATCATTTTCTGTCAATTAAAAATATAGTAGTCTAGAAATCGCAGTCCCTTAATAAAATCATGTGCTATCTATTAATAATAAATCAACATTCAACATATCATTGTCCATTGATAAGGAATTATTCATAAAAAGGAATTAACAAGATATGTATCGTTGTCTATTAAAATGGAAACACTGACTATGATAATATAAGTCACTATCTATTAATGCTTTCAATCAATAATGCTATCAATATTCTATCAACATGCTATCGACATACTAAAAATCAATGTCCAATAATGTTGTCAATCAATAATGTCATCTAGTAAAGGTATTTCTTTTGAGCATTAATTCATTGTGCAATTACATTTTAAAAGAATTTGAAACTCTACAATTTTAATCTCTGCCAACGATCTCATTGTGTTAAATACTTTTCAAATATAAATTAAACCCTACGAAATTAACCTATACTAGAAATATCATTGTGTAATTGCATTTAGAGTAGAATTTAACATCTATAAAATCGTTGTCATACAAATATTAATTCCGCTGACCATTTAATGTATAAATTAAGTGTCCATTCAATATATTTATTAATTTTGTTGTCCAGTCAAATTCGTTCTTTATTCAATTTCGTTGTACATATGTTAGTTAAATATTGCAATACCCACGCTATCTATATATTAGTTAAATCTTGATATACCCACATTGTCTATATATTAGTTAAATCTTGCAATACCCACACTGTCTATATATTAGTTAAATCTTGCAATACCCACGTTGTCTATATATAATTTCGTTGTACATATACTAGATAAATCTTGCAATATTTAAACCATATTAAATTGCTACCATATTAATTCACTACCAAACTTTAAACAATACTAAATCGCTGCAATATTTAAACCATATTAAATCGCTACCAGACTTTACACAATACTAAATCGCTGCAATATTTAAACCATATTAAATTTCTACCACATTAAATTGTTGTCCCTTAAATCTATGATAATGATGTCTATCGTCATATGTTTTTTCTCGGAAAAATGGGGTGAATCATCACAGATTTGTTGTGTAAAGATGCAAACCAAATAGTGGGGTATAAGCAGTGTAAGAGCTACCCCTACACAAAGATTTATCAATCCATAAAAGCTAGGATTTATCATTTGTTTCCCATTCATTTACCATTCATGTGTAGATATTACACATTTTGTTTATCATTTGATATCATTCATTTACCATTCACACAAATTTTTATCAATCGCTTTCCATTCACACAAGGAATTTTCAGTCACGTACGCCAACTATTCTCATACGGAATTATAAACAATGCCATTGAATTTTCAAATATATTATATAAAAATGTCTATGATTGACGTACATAACTTGGTGGAGAACATATAAACAATGCACCCAAGAATTTTCAATGTAGAAAGACTAAATATATCAACAATTAATATGCCTAAGAATCGTTTAAAGTGAAGTGAAATACATACCAACAATTAAAATCCATTGCTTAACAATTAAAAAGGAATCGATGTCTAAAATCACAGTGGTAATCATTCACAAGGAAACTGCAGAGATAATCATTCACCAGGAAAGAGAAAGATTAAAAATTCAACAGTGAATCAGTCAATGCAGAGATAAAACAAGTACGCAGGGATTATGCATAAAGAAAAATGTAGCGATTGGAGATTAATCATAAGAGAAAAACTCAGAGATAAGGGATAGATAGCTAAGTGAAAATTTATCCTTTACTTATTATCCATGCACATGAAAGAAGGGCATTTGAATCTATAAGTCTTTAAACACCAAAGTGACGAAAGTTGATTCAGCTCCTGGCTAACTGCTCAGGCACAGACTAATAACTTAAGCATAAGGGACATAAGAGAGAAACACAAATTTTTCTTCATAATAAATCAATAAAAACAAACAGAGAGAAGTCATTTCAATCAGAGGTTGGGTTCTCCATGGGAAATCAATTCATAATACAATGAGCAAGGGTATTATAAATACAGTAGGAAAGCAGTTGCAAGAAATCTCAAGGCAATGAAAGATTGAAACGAGCAAAGAAAAATAACATGTGTAAATTAAATTTCATTGCAAGTAACAACTTTAACAGGTGTACATTATCCAAATTTGAATGCTCCGAAGTTGTTGTCCTGCGCACGCTCTGTCGAGCTCCCGCTTGTGAATCGATGTGACCTCACCGGTACCTCTCAGCCAACGCTAGGGGTACTCTTCTTCCCCCTGAGCCCCCCGAGCCACAAAGGGGCCACACACACAATACCAGAGAATGCTAGAACCCATATCACCTCACAAGGTCGAGCTACGACTCATTACCTGAGATGGGTATCCCAACTCCCAAAAGAGAAGTTCAGTCAAGGTAAAATTTCAGCAACATAACTTTATGCAAAAATATCTGATCCATACTCCTCCTCCTCCATTGTTTTTATACAGTTTTCAAGTAATTAGTGTCCCAAATTCTCATTAAACTCCTTTTTCATTTAATTAATTTCAAAAAATCTCCCCCATACACATGTCACCCGATCCCCCTAGTTGCACCAAAAAATCAATTTTATTAATTAATTAAATATTCATATTTCTCTCATCCACCTAAGAGCATGCCTAAAAACGCTCCTTGGTGTCCCAAAATTCCCTTACACTTCTTAAATGACTTACGCCTTACTTAATTATTAGTTGAGCTCATAATTATAAGTTCCAAAGGCAAGATTCCTTACTAAGTTAGACATTCAACTTTTTCTTTATGTTTCCCCTTTTCTTTAAGTTTCCCATTTCTTTTAAGTTTCCCCCTTTTTCCCTTTTAAGTAAAAATCAATTTAGCAAGTGTATATAAAACAACCATTTGTACCCTTTTTCCTTTTTAATTAAAAATTAATTTAGCAAGTGTAGATAAAAACAACCATTTACCCTCTTTTATTTTAAACTAAAAATTAAATTAGCAAATGTAGATGAACACAACCATTACCCTTTTTTTAAATTTAATCCTCCATTATAATTTTGAATTTAATATATAAGTTTGAATTTCTTACATGTTTATTTATTATAATGTTTTTTTGACAACATGTTCTACTTAGACCTAGGTTTTAATTTCACCATGCTCGGCAACATTTTTTTATTAGAGAAAATTGTTTTTAAACTTTACTTATCACACCATTCATTTTAAGGCCGACTTGGTTTATTCACTTACTAGTTAAAATTGTGACGGTCCCTTTAGGACGCACTACATGCTCCAAGGGTGCCACTCAGCACTTTCTATTTTCTTTGCGTGACGTGCCTTTCAGGATGCACTATGTGCTCCAAGGGTGCCTATAATGTACCCCAAAAATCCCAACTTAAAAAAAAAATTAAGTGCTATTATTTACCTTATTAGTTTAGCGTGCTTATAACACACTCATATAACAATTGTATATTACTTTGATAAAGGTCTAGTTGTTTATTATCTCACCCTTAAACATAATATGATGCATCTTCCTCCTTACTACATCATAAAAAAATGGGGTTTGACTCAATGCTGTTAGAATTAATTCACATACCTACGTAAGATAATATTATGGTTGTGTACCATAATTGTATTCCGAAGGGTACCATTTAACATTTGTTCAGCATGACTACCAAATTTGTACAAGTCTGTTGGGTGTAAAGTCTAATGATTCAGAGTTAGATCAGAGTGTCTTTGTATATGCGTAATCATGGTGATATACACATAGAACTGGCATTAGGTAGTTAGGGTTTTTGTTAAGGTATACATTGTTCTTCTTAAAACTGGAACGAAGTTGAAGTGACTAGTTTTTAGATGCAACTCCCTACTCCATCCAATAAATATTAAAAGGAAAGAACACACATAAGGATTAAACCCAACGTCTCAACTGGATGTCATCCTCATCCATTAATTGGTGATGGGAAAAATACAGGGACAAAGTTTGTGTATTAAATAGAGTTTTGACTGTTGCATTAAACTCTCTTTGCAGTGCCTTTCCTCGACCTCCTGTTCGACTTGCGTGCCCATACATTCTTTGCCACCTTGCCCTAATCACATGGTTATGGTACTTTACACTCCTCCTCTCATTAAACCGGGACAAGTATTCACATGGCTAGCATTCAACGTTTCTTGGGTTGTAAGATTTGGTGGTAAACCCCTATTTCCAAAGTTTACAGTTTCCGCCTCTCATGTTAGACTCAGGCATCGATGGAATTACTTTCTCTGTGTGGGAGGGAGTTGTCTATCCACCCCACTCTTAACCCAGTAGGTTTATTTGAACCCTGTTATACACCTGTGTATTATGAATATTTAGGTAATTGGATAAAAGATTTAAAGAACTTTGTTTTTTTTGCTTTGGCAGTGTTCGTTGTTCTATGAGATTCCCACCTAAGATATTTCAAACTTGGACTATTTTTCCCTATGTTATTTGGTTGGATTAGTTACGGTACGCTCCCCTATGGAAATTGCTTCTACTATTATCCAATTTCCTCTAATTGCTCACTAGTTACCAGGTCTGTTTATTAGCTTGTAATAATTTGCAGGTATTACAGATGAAATAAGTCTCGGCCCATTCTTCTTATATCCGTTAGTGGTAAAATTTTTCTTTGGGGTTTTATCATTTGGAAGGGAAAAATATTTGGACATGTCCATCTCTATGCCTAGATCTTACTTAGGAGAGCCTGAGACTACGAATGTCTTCTTGGTCGGTAATTATGAATTCCTTTCTCATATTTCATTTGAGGAGCACGGTTTCCTTCAAAAACCCATCACTTTGGAGTCCTATCACAGATTCTATGTATGCTATTCTACTTTTAGACTCTATACCCTTTTCCTTTAGTGAAAAAAAATTCACCGGCCCCCATACAAAGTGGGTTCTAACTATCGAATACGTCTTTAAGGGGGAAGGAAAGAGGTTCTCTGTGTGTGATGAATTTAAAAATCTATGGTTTAAATGACAGCATTCATTTTCCTTTCCAGCATATTGATTCTGTTTGTGGGTACAAATTTCCAGAGAGAAATAGTTCTTCTTTAGTTTTTGAGAAATTTTTTTCTTTAACCAAAAGACATTCGAACAACAATATTATTTATATCAATAAGATTTCATGTTGTATCATGATGATTTTAATATCTAGTTGTGTCAGTCTATGAATTAGTTTATAAATGTTGTTTCTTCAGGAGTAAGATTTGGATTACTATCTAATGGTGGGGCCCTGTTGTATGCAAGGCTACCCATCAGGACTCTATCATCCCATCTCCCCCTTTCGAGCCACTAGACAAAAATTCAACTATGCAACGAAAGGAAAGGCAACCCCATCCCTTGAGTTAAGTACAGACTCTTGAATATATTTGTGGCAACTTTTGTTTCTCTTTCCACTGTTATAGACTCTGTTGTGTGTTTTCTCAATGATCTTCTTGATTACCACTTTTTTTTTGCGGTTATTAATTTTAAGTCTCTACGTTTTCTTATAGGGTCTCTTCCTCTCCGAGATTCCTAGTTTTACAAGGTCTTTGGATCCCATAAAAGGTATTCGGTTTCCAAGATAGAGTTTTGTTAAGGTCAGGCAACAACAGTGTCTATCTTAGGATTACATTTTCTGAATCTTTAAGGTCGGACGAATGATTTAATCTCTGTAATTGGTTTGTCCGGATAAAGGGGAGGAACTTCCATTTTTCCAACACCTGATAGGGTAGATGGGTACAGAATAATTACTGTTATTTTTATTTTTTGGAACTTTAGACAAGTCAAGCATGATTATACATATATGTCTCCACGAGGATTTCTCTTACTTGTATAGCATCAAAATAATAATTCCTTGGTTTGGCGAAGTGCTCGACCGGATATAAAATTACTTTGGTTATAATTACAGTTATGGTCTGATGTATATATATATATATATATGCTATGATCATTATTACAATTCAGACTATGGAAGATTTACTTTGAATTTTCGTATGTTCTCTACAAGAATGGCTCGACAGTATGAGTCATTATATTTTCCTTAGAGCAATAGATATGTTAGATAGAATCATTATTTGTTAATCGGATTCCAGATTTGCTTAGTTTTCAAATTCGCCAAACTTTACGCATCTGGTATTGCATTTTCATAATGATGTTGTATACTGTATATCACATTTGGATATACATATATAATATTTACCATTCCTGTTGCTTCAGTTTTGTTTTATAGATTTCCTAAAATTAGTGTACTTTATATAGGTATATAAATATGTAATTATATATACATGCAACACCTATGGTGCATTTTCCTGTACACATCTCTATGAAAAACCTGTCATGCAGGGGGTGTATATTTTACTTCTGGATTTACTAGTACATGAGTTGAAACTAATAGCATACTATAACTACCTACCTAGATATGATTATTCAGAGATGACAATATAATTAATCGCAAACGCATCATGCACAGTATTAGTTTACTCATCAGAAATAAAAGTGTGATTTAACCTAGAGGTTATCATATTACAGGAGTAATGAAATTCTTCGATTGATACATCCGATTTCATTAGTATTTACTCAACATTATGTTCCAGTAGAAAAAATTCATTCCTAATTGATGAATATGAGGTATTTGATCAGTCTCTAATCACAACAACATTCGACCAGGATTCATTCATAGAAATAAAATAAAAAAACACAGATCTATTAATGATCATAATATTTAACTAAAGATAGAGTAGACTAACTTATCCGAATCAATTTGTGAGAAGACAAAGGGAACAACCATGTTCCTCCCAACTGTAGAATGGGACAACCAAATCTCTTGTCCTATTCACCCCCTAGCCTGACCATGAATCCATGAGGGAAAACTTGGAATTTTCTCCTCAACAATGTCTTCCTCTGTTAGTAATCTTCTCCTTTCCTCACAGTCAGCAAGTAGTGTTCATAACAAAAAGTGAAAAATCCTTTTTTCCCCAGCATACTTGGCAGCGTCCTGCCTCCTCACATATGCTATTAATCAATTTGCCTAGGTCCTTTTTTACCTCCCTTGGGAATTTTCCCAGCTTTCTAAATCCATGATTTTTAGGGGCTGCTAATGACCAAATCACTGATTTGCCACTTGTAACAATCAGCCTAGAGGTAGTTCCAACATATTCCCCACTCATGGAGTCATGGTTAACTAAATTTAACATGGTTGTTCCATTTGTCCTCCAGTAATCAATATGAAATATTATGTTTTGATACAAGTGTCATAGTAAAATAGTTAGTTGGGTCAAATCAGGTCTCTACCCAACAGTCATAATAATTAATTACAATTATAAATTTGAAATTTGGAATTGCCATAAATGGCAAAAAAATTCCAAATTCGAATTTACTAAAAACAGAATAAATTTCCACAAATTTAAATTTCAAAAATATTTTGGGGATGTCACATCCTTTCCCCCTTTAGTAAAACACTGTCCTCAGTGTTCGTTCCTTTCTTGGAACAGGATTGGATGAGATTTCCACAAATCTCCCTCCAACTCCCAAGTGGCCTCCTTAGGACTAAATTGCTTCCATTGCACCTTTACCTGAGCGACATCTCTGTTCTGAAGTGTTATTTCTCTCCGATCCAGAATACACAGGGGTTCCGCCTGAAACTCGCCTTCAGGTTCCACCTACACCAAGTTCCAATCAATCATATCCATAGGGTCATGAACATAATTTTTCAATAAAGAAACATGAAATACATTATGAATTCTTAGATTAGCTGGGAGTGCAAGTTGGTATGCTACGGGTCTGATTTAAGTTAGTATCTCGAAGGGCCCACAAAACCTGGGTTCTAGCTTGGCATAGTTCCCTAACTTCAACGAACGTTTTCTTGCTTTGACCTTCAAATAAAGATGGTATCCTACTTGGAATTCCAAGTGTCTTCTTTTCTGATCTGCATAGATTTTATGTCTGTCTTGTGCTTCTTTTAAGTTCCGTTGTACCTTCCTTACCATGTTCTCCATTTCTTGGAGCATCTCTGGCCCAATCATGAGTCTGTCAGTCAGGTTGTCCCAGCTAATTGCAGTCATACACTTTCGGCCGTACAGTACTTCGAAAGGGCACAACTTAGCCGAAGTTTGGTACCCATTGTTATATGCAAATTCTACCAAGTGCAAGTAGTCTTCCCACTTGTTCGTTTTTGTTCTTACATACATGTGAAGAATATCATCTACGATTTGTTTTGTCCTTTTAGTCTATCCATCCATTTGTGGATGGTAACTCATACTGAAATTCAAATTAGTATTTAGCCCTGCAAACAATTCCTTCCAAAAAGCGGATGTGAATTTTACGTCTCTATCTGAAATCACCATTTTAGGAATACCATGCTGTCTAAAAATTTATTTCATGAATATTTTAGCAATGTTTATAGCTTTAAAAGTAGACTTTACAGGAATAAAGTGTGCATAATTACTGAGTTTATCAATTACAACCATGATGGAATCATTATGTTTCTGAGTTTTAGGTAAACCTGTTATAAAGTCTAGCGATATGGTCTCCCATTTCCATTATGGCACTGGTAATGGTTGTAATAGGCTGGATGGATGATGGTGCTCGGCCTTAATCTGCTGATAATCTTGGCACATAGCCAAGTACTATGTTGTTTCACCCTTCATACTAGGCCAGGAAAATAATTTTTTAAGTGTTGTTATTGTTTTCTGGTAACCTGGATGGCCAAAATATGGTTTCTTATGCACTTCGTCCAAAACTGTTAATTTTAATTCTACTGAATCTAGTATGTAAAGTTTTTTTTTAAATCGTAATAGTCCCTTCTTGTCGATGCTTAGATCTGGTTTGTCCGAGTTGGTGGTACTGTTTTGCAATTATGTTATTATCTTAGTGTAATTTTCATCGTTAATACCTGTCGTCCTTATTCTTTGTTCCAGATCACTTTCTTCCCTACTGATATTTATCTCAAATAACCCATGGACTCTTCTTCTTAAAGCGTATGCTACTTTATTTTCTTTACCCTTGATATGTCTGACCTCTAAGTCGAATTCGCTCAAGAAGGCAAGCCATCTTGCTTGTCTTGCATTAAGATCTGGTTAATAAACAAGTATTTCACCCCGCTATTATCCGTCAATAGTAGAAATTTTCTGCCCATTATGTCGTGTTGCCACATTTTTAAGGCGTGTATTACTGCTACCAATTCTAAGTCATGAGTGACATAATTTCGCTCGTGTTCTTTTAATTTCTGGGACTCATAAAAAATAGTGTGTCCTTCCTGAGTTAGGATGCCACCTAGTCCTTCTTTACTTGCATCAACACATACAGTGAAGTCTTTATCTGGGTCTACTACCTTCAGAATGGGTGTAGTTGTCAATAATTCCTTCAACTTGTTAAAACTGTCTTGACACTTCTCTGACCAGTTAAACTTGGTCCCTTTGTTTTGTAATGATGTGATAGGGTATGCTATCTTGGAAAACCCTTCTATAAATCTGCGGTAATATTCGGTGATTCCCATGAATGACCGGATATCCGCTACATCCTTAGGTACCCGCCATTCCATAATGGATTTTATCTTCTCCGGGTCCATGACAATGCCTTCTGCTGAAATTACATGTCCTAGATATTGCATTTGTTTTTGATAAAAGTCAGACTTGTTAAATTTGGCGTACATTTCTTGTTTTCTCAACGTTTGCAGAACTTTCCTTAAGTGTTCATCATGTTCTTCCTCCATTTTTGAATAGAACAAAATATTGTTGATAAATACTACCACGAACTTGTCTAAGTATTGACTGAAAATACTGTTCATCAGGCACATAAACGTGGCCGATACGTTAGTGAGTCTGAAAGGTATGACTACGAATTCGTAGTGTCCATATCTTTTTCAGAAAGTTGTTTTGTTTATGTCCTCGTCTTTTATCATAACTTGATGATAACTGGATCGTAAATCCAACTTTGAAAATATCTTGGCCCCACCTACTTGATTTAACAAATCATTTATCCTTGGTAAGGGGTATTTGTTCTTAATACTCATTTTGTTCAGTTTTCTATAATCGATACATAGTCTTAGAGTACCGTATTTTTTTTTCACAAAGAGGACTGGTGCTCCCCATGGAAAAACACTCGGTCTGATATACTCTTTGTCCAATAGTTCTTGTAATTGTATTTCCAATTTAGTCAGTTTTTGTAGACTCATTCAGTAAGGTGCTTTTGAGATAGGAGCTGAAGCGGGTAGTAGGTCTATGGAGAAGTCTATTTCCCTTTTAGGAGGTAATTCTGGTATCTCATCCATGAACATGTCTCTGAACTCACGTAGGACAACAAAGTCTTCTAACTTTGTCTTCTCGTCTTTTCCTAACAGATTCATTACTTGGATGGCATAGACTTGACATCCCTTTCTCATACATTTCTTGAGTTGCATCAGTGAAACTTGTCTGGCTGATACAGGTTTTCATATACCTTGGGTTGTTCTAGTAGTGCCAAACTCATCTTTGTAACTAAGTATATTTGTATAACAATCTAGTACTTCTTTGTGTTGTTCCAACCAATCCATCCCGATAATCATATCGTAATATCCCAGTGGTAGGTTGTTCATATTTGTTCTTATATTTTGACCATCTAAGTTGAACTCAAAGTCAGAAACAAAGTCAACTAACTTCCTTTTAGTACCTGTTGCTAGTTGTACAAGCCATGATTTTGCGTGCTTCAATTTCATAAGTTTATTTGACTCTACCACATTAGGAGTAATATAACTTAACATAGCTCCAGGGTCAATTAAAATAGAAATTCAAGTGTTATTGATTTTACCTTTGATTTCTACCACCAAGGACTGGTGGTCAGCTTGTCGACCATCTATGGATGCATTTATCCGATGAAGGCTTTTGCCCATGTCTCTCACTGTCGATGCTTCCTGCACATTATGAACAAAAATTCTGTTTGCAGAAATTAAACGTGGATAGTTCCTCCTTAGATGAGGCTCTCCACATTCCCAACACTTTAATAGCTCGTGGGAGTTTTCCCCAAACTTCTTCGTTCCCATGTTTAACGGTTTACCGTTGCCTTGCATATTCGGATGATTGGAGTGAAAATCCTTTCTCAGAAATCTTTTTGTTGCATTCCGATAAGGAGCTGGCTGGAATCCCTTCTTACGTTGGTTCATTCGATCTTGTTTCTTATCCTTCCAGGATTTGGGAAATTCTGCACACTGTTTATACTGGTCATAGCACATTCTTTCTTTCCTGAATACTTCACTCAAGGGTTTGGGGTTGTCAAAATCAATTCTATCCCTGTAGGATTGTGGTAAACAACTTAAGAACCATTGAATTTTTACCTTATCCTCTTGGATGTATGGTAAGAACCTTAGTAGTTCCAAAAATTTGTTTATAAGGTCCTCCATTGTCATCTTCCCAAGTCGCAACTCGTAAAATTCTTTCATCTTCCTTTCATAATAACTTTCAGAAAGGTATTGTTTCTTAAAATACTTCTTAAAATCATACCATTCCAACCATTTCTCCTTTAGGCCCTTGGCCAATTTTAGGTCTTACCACCAAATGCTGGCATTTCCTTTCAGATTGTAGATGGCCATTCTAACCTTCATGCTGCTAGAATAGTTGTAGATCTGGAAGTATTTTTTGATGTACAACAACCATGCCTCTACTTCTTCTCCTATTCTGGATTCTCCATCAAAGGTGGTTGGTTTAATCTTTTTAAACTCTCCTTCAAGGTGGTCTACTTGTTTTCTTTTTCAGTCTGGTTTAGTTTTGTCTTCAGCTGAAGGTGTTCCTTCAGACAAACTGTCTTCTTTTTATGTTTCCAACCCAGAGTTCTTGGAGGCTCTTTTGCTGACCTCCTCGTCATGGTTATCATCCTTTAGGATTTTCTTGGTCACTATACTGCACAACATGACTTCATTTATCTCTTGTTGTTCCTGCTGTGCTTTCTTCAATTTTTCATTGTCGGCTTTGAAAATCTGCAGTTCTACAATAAGATTCCTCATTGTTTCCAACACCTCCATGGGTGAGCTTCCATCACTGTTCTGTCTTGAATCTCCAAGAGGTCTTTGCTGCGGATTTCCTTCCATCCTGATTTCTGCATCGTCCTAAGCTGCCATGATTAACACAAACCAGAAAGGGCTTTTTGTTTGTAACCATAAGGCTTATTAGTTTTTACATAAATCATAATATATACTAACCAACTAATGTGGCCTTGTTCAGGCCCAGTGTTGTGACTTTTGCTCCGATACCATATGTAATGTTCCCAAAAAATCCCAACTTAAAAAAAAAATTTAAGTGCTATTATTTATCTTATTAGTTTATCGTTCTTATAACACACTCATATCAAAATTGTATAATGATTTGATAAAGGTCTAGTTGTTTATTATCTCACCCTTAAACATAATATGATGCATTTTCCTCCTTACTACATCATAAAAAACAGGGGTTTGGACTTAATTCTGTCAGAATTATTTCACATATTTTCATAAGATAATATTATGGTTGTGTACCATAATCGTATTCCGAAGGGTATCATTTAACCTTTGTTTAGCATTACTACAGGATTTGTACAAGTCTGTTTGGTGTAAATTCTAACGATTTGGATTTAGATCAGAGTGTCCTTGTATACACATAATCGTGGTGATATACGCATAGAAATGGCATTAGGTAGTTACGATTTTTGTTAAGGTATACATTGTTCTTCTTAAAATTGGAACGAAATTGAAGTGACTAGTTTTCAGATGCAACTCCCTAGTTTGTCCAATAAATATTAAAAGGAAAGAACACACGTAAGGATTAAACTCAACGTCTCAACTGGATGTCATCCTCATCCATTAATTAGTGATGGGAAAAATATAGGGACAAAGTTTGTGTATTAAATAGAGTTCTGACTGTTGCATTAAACTCTCTCTACAACGCCTTTCCTCGACCTCCTCTTTGAATTGCGTGCCCATCCATTCTTTTCCACCTTGCCCTAATCACATGGTTATGGTACTTTACACTGTTCCTCTCATTAAACTGGGACAAGTATTTTCATGGCTAGCATTCAACGTTTCTTGGGTTGTAAGATTTGGTGATAAACCCCTATTGCCAAAATTTACTGTTGACACCTCTGGTGTTAGACTCAGGCATCGATGGAATTACTTGCTATGTGTGGGAGGGAGTTGTCTACCCACCCTGATCTTAACCTGGTAAGTTTATTTGAACCCTATTATACGCCTTTGTATTATGAATGTTTAGGTAATTGGCTAAAAGATTTAATGGAGATTTTTTTTTCCTTTGGTGGTCTTCGTTGTTCTGTGAGATTCCCACCTAAGATATTTCAATCTTGGAATAATTTTCCCTATGTTATTTGGTTGGATTAGTTAGGGTACGCTCCCCTGTGGAAATGTTTTCTACTTTTCTCCAATTTCCTCTAATTGTTCACTAGGTACGAGGTCTATTTATTAGCTTGTAATAATTTGGAGGTATTACAGACGAAAGAATTCTCGACCCGTTCTTCTTATATCCGTTAGTGGTAAAACTTTTCTTCAGGTTTATGTCATTTGGAAGGGAAAAAACTTCAGACATGTCCATCTCCATGCCTACATCTTACTTAGGAGAGCCTAGGACTATGAATGTCTTCTTGGTCATTAATTCTTAATTCCTTTCTTATATTTTATTTGCGGAACACAGTTTCCTTCGAAAACCCATAACTCTGGAGTCTTGTCGCAGATTCTATGTCTGTTATTCTACTTTTAGACTCTATAACCTTTTCCTTTAGTGTAAACAAATTCACCGGCCTCCATACAAAGTGAGTTCTAACTATCGAATACGTTTTTAAGGGGGAAGGAAAGAGGTTCTCTGTGTGTGATGAATTTAAAAATCTATGGTTAAAATGACAACATTCGTTTTCCTTTCCAGCATATTGATTCTGTCTGTGGGCAAAAATTTCTAGAGAGAAATAGTTCTATTTTAGTTTTTGAGAAAGTGTTTTATTTCACCAAAAGACATTCAAAGAGTAATATTCTTTATATCAGTAAGATTGCATGTTGTATCACAATGCTTTTAAGATCTGGTTGTGTGAGTCTCTGAATTAGTTTATAAATGGCGTTTCTTCGGGTGTAAGATTTGGATTACTATCTAATGGTGGGGCCCTGTTGTATGCAAGGGTACCCATCAGGACTCTATCATCCCATATCCCCCTTTCGAGCCACCAGACGAAACTTCAACTATGTCATGAAAGGAAAGGCGACCCCATCCCTCGAGTTAAGTACAGACTCTTGAATATATCCATGACAAMTTTTGTATCTCTTTCCTCTGTTATGGACTCTGTTGTGCATTTTCTCAATGATCTTCTTGATTACCACTTTTCTTATGCAATTATTAATTTTAAATCTCTATGTTTTCTTGCAGGGTCTTTTCCTCTCTAAGATTCCTAGTTTTACGAGGGCTTCRGATCCCATAAAAGGTATTCAGTTTCCAAGATAGGGTTTTGTTAAGGTCAGGAAACAACATTGTCTATATTAGGATTACATTTTCCGAATCTTTAAGGTCGGACAAATGATTTATTCTCTGTAATTGGTTTGTCCAGATAAAGGGGAGGAACTTCCATTTCTCCAGCACCTGATAGGGTGTTACCTATCATAGCTGGGTATAGAATATTTACTGTTATTTTGATTTTTTGGAACTTTAGACAAGTCAAGCATGATTATACATATATGTCTCCATGGGGATTTCTCTTACTTGTATAGCACCAAAATAATAATTCCTTGGTTTGGCGAAGTGCTTGAATGTATATAAAATTACTTTGGTTATAATTACAGTTCTGGTTTGATATATATATATATATATATATATATAT
>JASDQU010101988.1:82712-92740 GCA_032191745.1 Picea mariana
TATATGCTATGATCATTATTACAATTCAGACTATGGAAGATTTACTTTGAATTTTTGTATGTTCTCTACAATAATGGCTCGACAGTATGAGTCGTTATATTTTCCTTAGAGCAATAGATATGTTAGATATAGTCATTATTTGTTAATCGGGTTCCAGATTTTCTTAAATTTCAAATTCGCCAAACTTTACGCATCTGGTATTGCATTTGCATAATGATGGTGTATACTGTATATCACATTTGGACAGACATATATAATATTTACCATTCCTGTTGCTTCAGTTTTGTTGTATAGATTTCCTAAAATTAGTGTACTTTATATAGGTATATAAATATGTAATTATATATACATGCAACACCTATGGTGCATTTTCGTGTATGCATCTTTATGAAAAACCTGTCATGGATGGGGTGTATATTTTACTTCTAGATTTACTAGTACATGAGTTGAAACTCCTAGCATACTATAACTACCTACAGAAATATGATTATTCATATAAGACGATATAATTAATCGCAAATGCATCATGCATAGTATTAGTTTACTCATCAGAAATAAAAGTGTGATTTAACCTAGAGGTTATCCTATTACAAGAGTAATGAAATTCTTCCGTTGATACATCCAATTTCATTAGTATTTACTCGGCATTATGTTCCAGTAGAAAAAATCCATTCCTAATTGATGAATAGGAGGTATTTGATCAGTCTCTAATCACAGCAACATTCGACCAGGATTGATTCATACAAATAAAATAAAAAAACATAGATCTATCAGTGATCATAATATATAACTAAAGACGGAGTAGAATAACTTATCTGAATCAATTCGTGAGAGGACAAAGGGAACAACCATGTTCCTCCCAACTGTAGAATGGGACAATCGAATCTCTTGTCCTATTCACCCCATAGCTTGACCATCAATCCATGAGGGAAAACTTGGAATTTCCTCCTCAGCAATATCTTCCTTTGTCGATAATCTTCTCTTTGCCTCACACTTAGCAAGTAGTGTTCATAACAGCAAGTGAAATTTCCTTTTTTTCCCGACCATACTTGGCAGCGTCCTGCCTTCTCACACATGTTATTTATCAATTTGCCTAGGTATTTTTTCCCTCCCTTGGGAATTTTCACAACTTTCTAAATCCCTGATTAGGGGCTTCCAATGACCAAATCACTAATTTTCCACTTGTAACAATCAGCCTAGAGGTAGTTCCAACATGTTCCCCACTCATGGATTCATGGTCAACTAAATTTAACATGGTTGTTCCATTTGTCCTCCTGCAATCAATATAAAATATCCTGTTTTCATACAAGTGTCATAGTCAAATAGTTAGGTGGGTCAAATAAGGTCTCTTCCCAACAGTCATAATAATTAATTACAATTATAAAATTCGAAATTTGGAATTTCCATAAATTGCAAAAATTTTCCAAATTCGAATTTACTAAAAATGGAATAAATTTCCACAAATTTAAATTTCAAAAATATTTTATTTTTGGGGATGTCACAGTGCCACTCGCCTTTTTCCGTTTTTCTTTCTTGATGTGCCCTTCAAGATGCACTACGTGCTCCAAGGGTGCCACTCGCCTCTTGACTCACTTTGGTAGACATGAAAACCCTGGAGTCAATACTCCATGAGGTGATCTTGTGGGAGACTAAGGGCCTCTAATAAATAAGGCCCCTACCTTATTGCGCACCCCTTAGAGTCATCGTGAGAGACTGTCACAGTCTTTCCTCACGACATCATGGTTCTTCTGAAATTAAGTAATCGTTAACATGTAGTTCAAGCCACGCTGGGAGTGCTAGTAGGTTGTGGCAGGGTTGTTGTCATACCTCTCTCTCAAAGTCACTTGTTGTCCTGTGTGACCCCTCTAATCCACATGTGAGTGTGGTCGGTATGCTATCGTCATCCTGCATCCATCAATGAATCATGTCATTAGTAATAATAAATCATAATAACATCTAATCATATGTACATATGTCACATCAACAAAATTCAAACCCAACATTCCACTCCTTGACTCGATCTGTAGTCCAAGGGGTTTCATTGATGCCTCTGCATCTTCTAGGTCCAAAGTCCTACACACTCAGAAGAACCCAGTCAATAGCACCTGTCTATGTAATACAACCAAATAACATATCAACAAATCCATCATGTCACATAATCATAATCGAAACGACCAATAGATATAATAACCCAGATCACTTGCAAGAAAGTGTCCTCAAAGAATAAGTTCACACAATGCATGCAAGAGAGGGATGTTACATAGATGGAATGGATACTAAGTTGGATTTAAAAATATTACCCTTTAGATTATATAATTTACTCATAGACATGGAATGGATAGAAAAACACTCAGTTGTTGTGAACTATCATGACAATTTTTTTAACTATTTAGACAAATCCAGTAAAAACAGAACAATTAAAGGAATACCTCGAGGTGTGTGAATAAGACATAATTATTATTTGTAGTTAAAAATGAATGCAATGAAAGGATGTGAGATTATTTTTCTACGCATATCTGAAAGTAATAATGAGGTGGTTTAAAATTTGTTAACTGATGATCCTATACTGCAAGAATTTCAGGATATATTTTCGGAAAAAAATCGAGGATTACCTCCTAGAAGTGACATATATTTTACCATAGATTTAGTACCCAGATCTGCAACTGTGTCTAAGGAACCTTAAATGATGAGTACTCCCTATTTGACTTAACTTGAAATGTAGCTTCAGGAGTTGATGGATAAACAATACACCATACCTAGTGTGTCACTGTGGGCAACAAAAGTCTTAGTTATTAAAAATAAGGATGAAACTTTTAGGTTGTCCATTGAATGCATACAACTTAATAAGATGACAATTAATAATAAGTGTCATTTACCTTACATTGATGACTTGTTTGAACAAGTAAGGGAAGATAAAAACTTTTCAAGGATAGATTTATGATCAAGATATAATCAGATTAGGATTAAAGAGGAAGACATTCACAATACTGCTTTGCAAACTAGATATGGCCACTGTGAGTTTGTACTGGTAACTTTTGGTTCAACTAATGCACTTGCTATCTTCATATCTTTAATGAAGAGTGCATTGAGAAAATATTTAGACAAGTTTTTGATCACACATACTGATTTATTCCAAGACTAGAGAGGAACATGAAGAACATTTAAGATTGCTTCTTCAAACACTTAAACAACACCAATTATAAGCTAAGTTCATTAAATGTGCATTGTATCACAATAAAGTGCACTATTTATGGTGTAATGTCCCTCTATTTAAAAAAACCAATATTTTAATTTTGGCTATTTATAATTGGGGAAGTTTTTGAGAAAAAACTTATGTTAAATTTATATCATCATAAACATTGATTATGTGAGATATTTTTGTAAATATTATTTTTAATTTATTTTATTTAACTTGATACAAACTCATTAAAGAATCTAGTTACATAAGATTAGTTCATTATTCCATGGGAGCATCAATGTAACAAAAGATTAGTTCATTATTCCATGGGAGCATGAATGTAACATCACTTCAATTTAAATGTTTGAATAATTTCAAGTAATGATGACTATTGAATTCAGATGAGAAAAAATCTCATTAACATTTATCATTATAAATAATTGATGGTAAAAAATATTTATGTAAATATTATTTTTATTTTATTTTATTTTAAAATTTACTTGAAATGAATTCATGAGAGAACCCAGCTATGACAAGAGAAATACTTTATTCCATGGGAAAAATGAAAAATTAATAGAAACCACCAAAGTGAAAGTTGTCCATGACCATAAGTGTAAACATGCCCCCAAAAGTGCAGGAAGTTTCCTATGAAATAAAGTATAGACATTTTCATTGTCCTATAGAATAAAATATTTGACTTGGAGTGACAAGAGTTATTGACTTAAATACTTATAATTTCAAGATAGTTGATGAATTCATTTTCAAAATAGTTGAATGCCAATATTTAGCAACTCTCTATATGTTCTTAATAATATTATGCTAGAAATATTGTTATTATACAAACAAAATCTCTAAATATAAATAAACAAAGAATTGTTAGCCAACTCATTTTGCAGAGGAAGCTTAAATACTCATATTTCATTATTCTTACTTTTATTTAGCACAAAAATAGACTAACACCACAAATACTTGAATATGGCATTGAAATCTTGGTAAGGGTATTATTCTTGTATGGTTATTTAATGTAACATTTTAAATAAGTCATTTTCTTGTTGCATAGATAAATATTGGAAATAATATGCAAGGTATCTCTAGCAACTAGATTTTTAATCCTTCCAATTAACACAAAATATAAAAGAAAATGGAAAGGAACTGTTATGTAATAATAATGAAAATAATGAGCGGTAACCTATGCATTGAAGCTTTTTATAACTATAAATTAAGTTTAACCACTTTATTTAAATTTTTTACATTTAAATTTATATAATTAATTATAAATTTAAAATAAATAAAAAATTATAATTATAATAAAAATATTGATGATAAAAAAAAATTATTTTTTTATAAAAATATTCTCAATTATCTTTAAAAAAAAATAAAAATAAAAATAAAAAATATTGATCATAAAATAATTATTTTATTATAAAAGATTTTTAATTTTAAATTTGATTACCCTTCCAAAAATACAACCTCTTAGGAATTATAAAATTGAATAAGTTTTAATTATTCCTGGTGTTATAGTTATAAATTTTTCTTCTGTTACCTTATTTTATTAATATGGTTTACTTGTTTTTGTTTTGATTTTCTTATTTGATTGGAATGTTTTATGTTCTTTTCTTTTATATTTTTTCTTCTCAGATTTTTGTGAATTATAAAAGTGGATCACTAATCGTCCTATTGTGGATTTCCAATAGCTATGACCAAAAATCTCATCACAAAATCTTAATGGTCAACTTCATAAACTTTTATAATAATTTTGGGAAAAAGATCATTATAATTAATATAATTAAAAAAAAAATGAACAAAGATCGTGTCATATATATATATATATATATATATATAAATATATAAAAGAGTAAAAAAACAAATCATGTTATATTAAAACTTTAAAAATACATCATGACATGTAGGTGCCAGCTATCCCGCTTATGAAAGAAACTAGGACAGCTGACCTGTCCAAAATAGCATGTAAATTCAAAAACTCATTTTGCCACTCTGCCCGAGGGAAACCAGGGTGCATGTCCATTTTCAACAGTTGTTTAGTAAGGCTTATGCTAACGCTAACAAGGCTATTAACTAAAAGAGCTATAGCTCTAATAAACATCAACATAGAGAGAGTTGGAGACAATGTTGAACAGAAGAACCTATTCACCGGTGTCCTCGCAGTCGTCCATCGCCTTGCCGCTGCTAACAGGAATGGCATAGAGCTCAGCGGAGGTGGGGCATTGTCATCGTGGAGTGGCACTGGAGTACGCTGCATACAGCATGTCCAAGCGTTGGCTAACGCAGATAGCCCTGAAGATTTGGTCGTCCACCATGCTGCGGACCTCGAAGATCAAGTTCAGGTGCTCTGGGTGAAGGAGTGGTGGCGGGGGTGGCGACTATTGCTTAGCATCCATCTCCTGGTGGCCATGCTACGTTCTTTGCGGCTACGAGTCGTTGTTTCCTTCTGGCAGCTCTTCCTCTACCAGGCAGGTGGTAAATTCCTCAGTGGGAGCGTCGCTGGGACCGTGTGCCTCTCGCGAGCAGAGCAGTGGTGCTTATGTTTCAATGCATGCCAGGGGGTTCCAATTGTCCGAAACCATAAACATTCGACTTTCAGAGAAGTCGTGGGGGAGTTCCATGGTCGGAATTTCCTCGACATAAGTTCTGGGGGGCGAGTCTACTGTTGTGGTCTCCCTGCATCTCTTCCTCTTAGCCAGAACTAGAGCTCGTTCAAACCGTTGGTGTCTTTTCCGGCTAGAGTCGGCCGCGTACCACCCTGCTCCTCTATGGGGTCTTCCTCTAGCTCGTGGCATAATGAAAATGAGGACCAGAGCCAGGATTTCCCCTTTGCTCCTGTTCTTGCTCAGCTCTGTGAGATTCGAATGCATCCTAAGGGTTCTGAGAAGGCTGATAATAGCATAAATGGTGGTTGCGGCCATTAAAGCCGAGAGCTTAATGCTCTGGTCGGTCGGCCTATTCTCGTGTGTGAGAGGCCCCGTCAATAGATTGAGACCGACTGAGGTGAGACCCCTCATAACTAGCGAGGGTGTGAGGGCGGCTAGCCACCATAAATGGCCCCTCCCTGCACCGCGCGGCACCCCATCCGGGGTTATAAAAAATATATTAAATGAAATTTACAATTATAATTTATATTTAAAAAATATATTATGAATTTAAATTTACAAAAATACAATGAAAGAATAAATATTTGAGAATTATAATTTTTTAACTTTTATATAAGTCATAAAGATCAAATTAATTTAAAATATTTTTGCAGAGCACAACATCATCATTTTGATTAATTATTAAGAAAACATTGTACAAATAATTTAATTTTAATTTAAGGTTGCAGCGGTGCGCTCTTATCTCTATAGGGTTTTCCGTTCGTTGATTTTTCAGCGTAAGCACCTTGCATTTATTTGTAATTTAAGGTTCCAGCGTTTTGCTCTTTTGTCTTTAGGGTGTTACCTTTCATTGATTTTTTTTTAGGTTTTTACCGTTCATTCATTTTTTTAGGGTTTTACCGTTCATTCATTTTTCCGCTTAAGCACCATGCATTGGATGTAGCACTAAGCGATGTTCTTAACACGGATCTAATGGTTTTCTTAGGACAGAGATGCGCTTATTTCAAATTCTGAGCAGCTACCGATCTACATATATTCTTACCACAGAGATCGCACCATTTGACCTGAGAACCGCCAAACTTAATCCGATTTTGATAAAATAACAAAATCAAAGAAATATCAAAGAGGCACATCACATGACTTAATGAGGTGTATAAGTATATTTTCCTGGTCATATAATGAAGAGGCTGCAGACACTCGAGGCCAAAAAGACATTCGCCAACTAAATACCAATTGAAATATCCCGTTTAAGCAAAGAGTTAAGAGTTAGAGAAAAATAATTGAATATAAAATAAGTTAATAAGTTTTATTATCATAAATATGTATCATATTTGTAAAATTAAAGTTTAAAAGATTTAAATATATTTATAAATAAAGATTAAAAAAAAACAAAAACTGGAGAATAGTATATTAATAAAACAAACTGCCTAAGCATTAAAAAAAAATACATAAAATACATGTATCATAGATATAAAAATATAAATACATAAAATACATATATCATAGATATAAAAATATAAATACATAAAATACATGTATTATAGATATAAAAATACAGAAGATTTTCCCCAAATTGTATCATAGATATAAAAATAGAAAAGAATTTCCCCAAATTGTATCATAGATATAAAAATAGAGAAGAATTTCCCCAAATGAAATGTGAGATCCTAAGAACAAGCAACTATTGGCCAATGCCTACACAGAGCCTTAGAATTATGACTAAGAATTATGACTAATAAAAAAAGTTGAAATGAATGTAGCTAACGTTTCACCTTTTATATAAACCCCAATCACCAACCCTAGTATCAAGAGGGAAAACAATAGAAACTATGTTAATGTGTAGCTCTAAAGATATGGAGAAACGTAACCCTAGTATCAAGAGGGAAAACATTAGAAACTATGTAAATGTAGATCTAAAGATATGGAGAAACGTTGACTTGTATTGCTTTGATGAGAATGAATATCCATCCATTAGCTCTTAGTGTGGTTTGGATGCTCCTTTGAAGTAAACATTGATTCAAAACCTAATTCCCTAAGAATGTATACTTTGAATATTGTTTGTTGATCTAGATGGAAAATCAAACAATCCCTCTCTTCACAATGATGTTCAATAAAAAAAAACTACTCCGCTCTTCACAATGATGTTCAATAAAAAACACTACTCCAGCGTGCTAGTTTTTTCATAAAGGAAGAGTGTTCTTGAATATTAGCCACTATCATCCTTTAGAACTACCCATTCATCATGGTTGTGCATGTTAATCTTAAAAAAAAGAGGAGGAAGACCCAACTATAATCCTGCAAAAATATGAGTGTAACAAAGATAAGGAAGTACCTTATAGTAATTAGCGATGGAATGTTGGCAATATAGGAACATTGCATGTAATTTATATTATTGTAATAAGTAATTTTTCAAAGATTGCTACAACATTGTGAGTAGATTTTAATTAGAGTGTTAGAGACATAAATTAGGGTTGGTCTTAGATCATAATTTTAATTAGTGGATTAGTTTCAAATGATTTGTAACAATTTTTAGATTTGTAAAAATTAAAAGCATATATATTCATGAATGTATTATTTTTCAAGAAAGAATATTTTTTTGGTGAATCTTGTGCAAATTCTAGTTATTGGTAGGTATAACGTCTCTAGATAGTATAAAAGGTAACATATTTTTTTTAAAGCATTAGGAAATTAAAGTCAATAATATAAATCATAATATAGAAAAATCAAGGACATCATAAGTAAAAAAATTACTAGCTACTCATCATTGAAATCAATAAGATGCATTTAACACATCAACAAAAGGATAGAGACACATAAACATAAAAATGACTATCTGACCATGCAAGGTTAGGACCTACTCATCATTGAAATCAATAAGATGCATTTAACACATCAACAAAAGGATAGAGACACATAAACATAAAAATGACTATCTGACCATGCAAGGTTAGGACCTCCAGGACATGTAAGGTCCTCTCTAACAGAACCTAGAATTTCATAAATTTAAACATAAAATTTCTATTATAATTTCTTTTACAATTCTATATTCAGAAAAATAAAATCATCAAAATAACAGTTTACAGTTTATGGCTTAGCAAAATTCCCAAATGGGCAGCATGATATAAATGATATATTGAATAATGTACATAACATAATTAACACATTGAATCATCATACAGTAATGACATGCCATGATAAAAAATAAAAAATAAAATACCTGTCAAGTGATTTGGTTCCCAACTCTCTTTGTCCAAGCCCAAGATGAAACTGTGTCCAAGCTGAAATTGTACCCAAAACTGAATTTTCCTCTCTGCCAGCTAGGAAGAACAGAGCCTGTCCGACTCCCTAGCTCTAGGATTCTGTGAGGATTCTTAGCCCCCGAGCCCAAAACTCCCAGCAACCTAGTGCACCCCTATAACAATCCACCAAACTCCCAAACTAGAAAAATATCCAAACCAGGAAATACAGTCCTTCTCTCCAAATAATGCTTCCTCCCCAGATTTTCATAATCCTCTCCCGAAGGCCTATGCCCCCTCATATCCTCCTCTTCTCATTCAGTGCCTCCTACCTTCAATTAATGCCACCCACCTTATCCCTCCATTTAATACCCTATCCCTCCATTCAATACCTTATCCCTCCATTCAATGCCCTTTCCCTTCATACTTAAAGTTTTCTAATAAGTTATTAAGCCTTTCATTTGTTATCCAAACATTAATGTGTTAATTAATCAATTAATTAATTAATCAAAATATATTAAACATTAATTAATTAATTAATTAATAATTAATTAATTAATTAATAATTAATCATTACTTAACTAATACATATTAGGACAGTTAATTATTTAATTAACTATACTTGATAAACCTTAAGCAACTATTTAACTAGGGTTGTTACATACACCCACTATTCAGGAAACTTTGTCCCGAAGTTAAAGTGTTTTATGATACAAGGGAAAAGACACATGGTTCACACATTCATAACAATTAACCAACATTGTTAGTAAGTAAGCCAAGAAAACTCATACATACTAGTGTGCATGTACAAGAAAAGCATGTGTAGCTAGTACATACAAGTCTCGTGCATATACTAATAATCAATAACTATCACCCTTATAGTAATTTATGTATGCATCCAATCCCATCAAAAAGATTATTCTTTTTATAAAAGACAATAAACCAATCAAATGTTTGCGAAATCCTTTAATTACAATTATCTAGTTCAACAATTTTATTTAGACA
>JASDQU010101988.1:101660-122572 GCA_032191745.1 Picea mariana
GGGAGGGTCTGTACATATACCTCCTTTCATAACTGTCACTCATCCTTTTAAACGGATTGAAAATAATTGTTGTTTCAGACATGTAATATTTTAAGGCTTATTTGAAATTATTCTTTCATTTTCTAGCGTGAGATATTTGTAAACTTATTTTGTGGAAGATTTTATATTGATTATAGTTGTTCTAGCACTAAACTTACATTGTTGTGTTAGCGTTGCACTAGAAGTAACGAATAGATACATTTAAATTATGCTAGACTGATAGGCGTGCAAAACAATAGACTCCAGTTTCAGTAGCACTAAGTTTTGGGTTCTCTAGTTGTCCACATAGGAGATAACGGTGTATTTAGAATTAATAAATCTATTTAATTCTTTAACTACCATAATATTAGTGTAGTAACAAAAGAAAAAAAATAAGGGACCATGATCTATATATAACATGTGCATTGTTATAGATTTATTATTTTTTCACTATAATTGTAGACGTATAAATATATATGACTTAATTGTAGTTAAGTCACATGGAAAAGTAATTATGGGTTGTTCATAATTATTTTTCTAGCTAATTAGATGAGTCATTACATTATTTGCTATACAATATTACTATACATTATTATTTACTATACAATATACCAGGTGTAAGGCCTCTACGTCCTTTACATTTTCAATATGTATATTATTTATATGTATATTTGTGTTAAAAATTTCTGTGCTTGGCTTGAAGGTTAGGTGGAGCTAGAGCTTGGAGCTCAGATTCTCATCTAATTAAAGGGTTTCAGGGTGCCTTTTTCCCAGGGTTGTTTCTTTCAATATATAATTACCCTATACAGTTTATTCAGGGTTGGAACAATTCCAATTCTAAACTTTCCTTCTTACAAGCGGTTAGGTGGGTAGGCCCTGGTCCAAGTTTTTAAACCAGGGCTCTGATACCATGTGTAAGGTCCTCTCTAACAGAACCTAGAATTTCATAAATTTAAACATAACATTTCTATTATAATTTCTTTTATGGTTCTATTTTCTGAAAAATAACATCATCAAAATAATAGTTTACAGTTTATGTCTCAGCAAAATTCCCAAATGGGCAGCATGATATAAATGATATATTGAATAATGTACACAACATAAATAACATATTGAATCGTCATACGGTAATGACATGCCATGATAAAGAAAAAAAAAAATAGTTGTCAAGTGATTTGTTTCCCAACTCTGTTTGTCCAAGCCCAAGCTGAAACTGTGTCCACGCTGAAACTNTACGGTAATGACATTCCATGATAAAGAAAAAAAAAAAATAGTTGTCAAGTGATTTGTTTCCCAACTCTGTTTGTCCAAGCCCAAGCTGAAACTGTGTCCACGCTGAAACTGTGCCCAAAACCGAATTTTCCTCCCTGCCAGCTAGGAACAAAGCCTGTCTGGCTCCCTAGCTCCAGGATTCTATGAGGATTCTTGGCCCCTGAGCCCAAAACTCCCAGCAACCTGGTGCACCCCTGTAACAATCCACCCAAACTCCCAAACTAGAAAAATATCCAAACTAGGAAATACAGTCCTTCTCTCCAAATAATGCTTCCTCCCGAAATTTTCATAATCCTCTCTCGAAGGCCTCTGCCCCCTCATATCCTCCTCTTCCCATTCACCACCTCCTACCTTCAATTAATTCCACCCACCTTATCCCTTCATTTAATACCCTATCCCTCCATTCAATACCTTATCCCTCCATTCAATGCCCTTTCCCTTCATACGTAAAGTTTTCTAATAAGTTATTAAGCCTTTAATCTGTTATCCAAACATTAATGCATTAATTAATCAATTAATTAATTAATCAACATGTATTAAACAATAATTAATTAATTAATTAATTAATTAATATTATTAATAATTAATCATTACTTAACTAATACATATTGGGATAGTTAATTATTTAATTAACTATACTTGATAAACCTTAAGAAACTATTTAACTAGGGTTGTTACAGGACACAACCCTAGAAGGTTAGGACCTCCAGGACACATAAGAAATGCTCAAGCCCGAGATTCAATTGATTTTGACAATTTAAGGTCTCACGGATGGTGACTATTCTAAGGAACAAGGAGGTGTCTAATTCCCACTAACACAACTGAGCCGCAATCAACTTGATCAAATCCATAAACATCAATGATAATCAATGGCACAATAGTGTTCTAATAGCCAATCACACATCACATAAATTCCAAGGCTTAAGATAATTTAATTACTAAATCCATTAGACAATGACATAAGATAAGGCACAAAAAAAGACATCTACTTTACTTCAAGGAACAGGATTAATCAACCATTTAATTCATCAATAATCAACATTATCTCTTGGTGCGCACATGATCCAAAATCTGAATCAAACATAAACCAACACCATTCAATGAGCGCAATTAATATTTTTAGTTAGGAATTCATACACCAACAATTAATTTCAATCACAAGATCATCTAATTACTAAGTAATTTTTACGTCGACATTATTGCAAGACACAATAAATCAAAATATTTAATCATTTACACATTAAAAAAATGATGCAAGTGTAATTAAACTTTAAAAAATTATGCGTCAACATAATAAATGAAGCAAGAGTAATCTCAAGCTTATTTTCAAGGCGCAAGGATGTCTATCTACTTAACTAGTCATACATCAATATTAAATTTATGGTGCCAATAAACTATTAACTTAATCATTCATCAATCATTAAATATTCTTTGCATGTGTAAAATCTAACTTCTAAACAATCATATATCAGCATTAAATATTCTTTGCGCAAGAGTAAACAAATGTCAACGTAATTAATGGTGCTAGAGAAAACTAGTTACTAAAATAATCATAATCAACATTATTTTAATGGCACAAAGGTAATCCATTCATTTTAAATGGTGCAAGTGATATAATCACGAAACTATTCATAGAAACAATTAGGATTGGAAGGAGGGTCACTTTTGCTTCCACAACATCTTAACCCTGATTTTTAAAGTGACAGGAGGGTTGGACATATGCCTTTTATTCTTCTTGGAGTTTAATAGATGGAAGGTTAAGATGGATACTTGCTAGTGAATAGTATGGAGGAAGCATTGTCTAGCCTTGCTCGATGAACACGTTAAACTTGCTAAAGTTTCTTCTATTATTAGGTTACTTTCAATTTACTATATAACAATAGCATAGATAAGATCATTGAGAGAAACACAATCACAAGAGTACACAACATTTATCCTAGGAAACTCTCATGGGGAATAAAACCCAACAAAACTACCTTAATATAGATAGCCAATACAATTCCAAGACAATGAACCAAACAACACAGAAATTCCTCTCCCAAGGATGCGCCTCTCTCTCTCTCTCTTCCTTCTTCCGGCAATTGGTAACTACAGCTTCCTCCAATACTTGCACACTAGATGAGTGAGCTATGTGAGAGAACAAATGAGGCATTGGCCTCTTTTATTTATACAAATTGGCAAGTGATGAAATGAGGTGTCTCTTCACTGGCAGGGTCAAATTCTCATTCTGGGTGGTTATAACCACTTTTATTTAATCTGGGGTCCAAATTCTCATTCTTCGTATTACAATTAGGGTTTGACCAATCCGCAAAAGGGGATTTGGTCGATTACAATGCTCGACGTGATCAATCCACAAAAGGGGATTGATCTAATCAATAATAAATATATTTTATATTTTACTTTATCCACAAAAGGGGATAAGAATATTCTTTGGAGTTACACAATATTTTAACACTCCCTCTTAACAAGAACGATATTCTTTATCTTTTGACAGGTCATTGGATGTCAACATCAACTAGGTAGCAGCATCCACTGGATAACATCATCAACTGGGAAACATCATCAACTGGATAACATCATCAACTGGGAAACATCATCAACTCGATAACAGGAGGCATCAATATAATCCATTTGGTCATTTGGCATCATGATCACTGACTGGCATATCTATAAATCATCGGAAGTTTTGTTCTCTTTATCTTCACACAGAATATACTCTTTCCTTCTTTTGTCTTCACGTAGAAAACACTTATTTCTTATCTTCGCATAGAAGATATCTTATCTTCACATAGAATATGTCTTATATTNGAGGCATCAATATAATCCATTTGGTCATTTGGCATCATGATCACTGACTGACATATCTATAAATCATCGGAAGTTTTGTTCTCTTTATCTTCACACAGAATATACTCTTTCCTTCTTTTGTCTTCACGTAGAAAACACTTATTTCTTATCTTCGCATAGAAGATATCTTATCTTCACATAGAATATGTCTTATATTCACACAAAATATATTCTATGAGTTTTTCCATTCCTTTTATGTTATCCCTTCTCTTGTAGTCATCTATCTCTCCCATCCATTGGGGAGGACTACTACAATAGCTTCACTTCTAGTCATCTCACATGAACTAGAGAAGCTAATATGCTAGCCTAGGAAAGACTAGACTCCCTTTCCATGATCCATGTAGGATCACGACACAAACCTCAAGAGCCAAGTAACCATTCCACATGGTCAAGGTTTGTGTTCTAGGCTACTCAATCCTTGGTCAGAGGAGAGTATCTTCCCATTTCTCCTTGGAGAAACATCCACATTTCTTTCTATGAGGGTGGTCACACCCCTCTCTACGAAGGTATTATAGCATGTCCTTAGAGTATCCAAAACTCAACACTTGAATAGAGGCCAACCTTGACAAATTTATCATTCCCCTTATCTATGAAGGTCTCTTCCTTCTCTACGAAGGTCTCTTTTGATTCTCCTTTTCTACGAAGGTCGACCTATGGGATTGCTCATTCCTTCTCTACGAAGGTCTCTTCCTTTTATACGAAGGTCTAGCTATGGGATCTAAAAAATCTCTTGTGGTCCAAAATATTTTCATGCTACCCATCTGCTGGGCACCATCCATCTACTGGATAACTTTCATCTTGATCAAAATATTTGGGCACCATTCATCAACTTTCCTAACTGCACCAAATCACGATCCTTCATTTCAAACTTGGAGACATAGCTCGCTCTTGCACCAAACCAAGAGCTTCTAATCATCATCCTTGAAGTTTTCTTTTTTAATATCATGGGTGCCTTATTGAGTTTGAACATTTATTTCTGACTTCATACTGGATCAACCTGCTCCCTCTGCTTCTATAAGAATGGTACTGGAGCAACCTATAGTTACCTGCATCTCATCAACTATATCTGAGTATCCATCTTTTTCTACATCTTGAACATTTTTGTTCTACATATTTAGGAGCCTCCTGCTCCTATATAAATACTGGATATTGTCTGATCTTTATTGACTGTCACCATATCATACATCCTTCTCATGCTGTCTAAATTCTGAAATAAATATTTTATCTCTTTCTTTATCCTTTTATTTGATAAGTCTGCAGAGACATTGAAACAAAAGGAGGTTAATTAACATTCTCACAAAAAAATCTAACTTGTAATGATAAGGTAAACTAGATACTAAAGATAAACATGAATACTTATCTTTTGTTTTTGTGTGGGGAGGCTCTATGGAATCCACCATTTGTTATCTTTCATCAGATCAACTATCTTCAACTTTAAAGTACATAACCCTCAATTTCTGCTAAAGATTTCTTTGAGAGAGGAGATTCCTCTTCTTCTGCCACATGTGCTTGATACTTTCTTTTCCCTTTTCCTCGAGGACAATCATAGGAAAAGTGTCCCAACTTTTGACAGTTGTAGCATTTGATATTTGAAACATCTTTCTTCTTATATAGAACTCTTACAGACTTATATTATTTATTGTTATTCTAAAAGGAACTTCTTTTGTTCTTTTGAGCTGTAAGAGATTCCTCTTCATAAAAAATTAATCTCTTATGTTGGTATACAAGTCTAGATTCTTCATGTGTGAAATCTACCCATAAATTATCAAACTTTGGTAACTTGCTTCTTGCACACACTCCTTGTACAAAAGGAATCCAAAATGTTGGAAACCCATTTAGGGTTGTGGTTACAAGATATTTGTCACTCATGACATCTCCAATAGTTGCAAGTTGATCTCTAATCTGAGAAACTCTCATAAGATAGGATGTGATAGATTGTGAGTTTTCCATCTTCATATTATGAAGTTGATTTATGAAGTTAAGATTTTGGATAATGTATTTTCTTTCATATAACATGTTGATTGCTTCATACATTTTCCTTCCTATCTGTAGTTCAGATATATGAGGGATCAATTCATCCTTTATTGAATCTGACACGATTCTCTTTGCTTTCTTTTCATTCTTCTTATGCTTGGTATTTTTCTCTTCCTCATCTGGTTCTGGTACACCCACTGTAACATTTTATAGGAGAGCATTCTCATCTACAATCATCTACAACCTATGCTTCCAACATATAAAGTTTTTGGATCCTTCCAGCCTACCTTCTACCCTCATGCTAGTAGCCATTCTTTCTTGCAGTAGAAACCCTAGTCCACCGGGCTATAGAAATAATAGAAAAATAAAATTTCTTGGATTTGAAAATTGAACTCACCAAAAGATGCATTGGACTGAGGTGAGTAGCCTCGTGTGTTTAAATTTCATAAAATCAACTTTTACCCCTCCAAATTCGATATGTGGATTTCTAGACTGGTGCTTCTAGTTTTCTAGTGCTTCTAGTTTTTTGGTACTTCTGGTACACTCACAGTTCTTGTTTTCTGGTACTTTGTGAAAACTAGGGTTTCAMTTTCTGGGAGATCTAGCCACTGAAAAGTTGCACTAAGGATGCCAAATTGATCCTTGAGGAAGGGCTCACTTTTCTAGATGGTTTTGGGACTGAAATTCTTCTTCAATAAAAATCCCTAATTTTCTTGTATGACAACAGTGACGTTTTTATTTTTTCTGTGAAATATGCAATCTTCATCTTAGCTCTGATACCATGTTAAAGTTTATGCTATTATTAGGTTACTTTCAATTTACTAGATAACAATAGCATATATAGGATCACTGAGAGAAACACAATCACAAGAGTACACAACATTTATCCTGGGAAACTCTCATGGGGAAGAAAACCCAACAAAACTTCCTTAATATAGATATCCAGTACAATGCCAAGACAATGAACCAAACAACACAAAAATTCTTCTCCCAAAGATGCACCTCTCCCTCTCTTCCTTCTTTCGACAACTGGTAACTGCAGCTTCCTTCAATACTTGCGCATTGGATGAGTGAGTTGTGTGAGTGAACAAATGAGGCACTGGCCTCCTTTATTTATACAAAATAGCAAGTGATGAAAGGAGGTCTCTCTTCATTGGTAGGGACAACTTCTCATTTTGTGTGGTTATAACCACCTTTATTTAATCTGGGGTCTGACTTCTCATTTTGCCTATTACAATTAGGGTTTGACCAATCCACAAAAGGGGATTTGGTCAATTACAATGCCCGACGTTATCAATCCACAAAAGGGGATTGATCTAATCAATAATAAATATATTTTATCTTTTACTTTATCCACAAAAGGGGATAAGAATATTCTTTGGAATTACACAATATTTTAACAAAACTTCTAGACCTCCACCAACATCACTAAATGTGAGGGAAACGTCCTAGTGGGACTTAAATACTGTTATAGATGTTCATCTATAATCACATCTTTTCCACCTACAAGGAGTGTTAAATTTGTTTTTCCACACAACGTGGCCTATTTCTCCATCTAGTATTAGTGTTAGGAGACATATCTCTAATGTGAAGTTTGGCTGTAGATAAAGGATAAAATTTAATTTAAATCATCCGAAGGGGTTGGCCAAGTGGAAACATACTCAAACAAGTTGTAGAGTAAAATTAACTTCAAAAAGGCACATTCAATATTTATAGGAGAATCTATGAACATGTGTAAAGTTGAATCTGACAGGTCGTTAGTGAGTAGGAGGCTCAAGATAGGTGTCGCAAGTCCTAGGAAAAATAAAACAAGTCATCACAAGGAAATGGGACGCAATTTTCAAGAGGGATGAATATGATAACTTGATAAAGGCTATGCGCAAACCTACTTGACACAGGAAAATTTTACAAAGATTACTCATAACATTGGAGATAAGAATTTTGCAAGCAACCACATAGGCAGCCCCTTGGATTCCGAACTGAGTTTGGGGGTGACATAGTTGAAAAAGACTCTAGTCCAAGGTTGGGAGGAATATGGACTTCAACGTGTGGTTTCCCCAAAGCTCCAGGTTTTATTCTTGTTATGCATATGTTGATTTAAAATATTACTATGTTTTTATTGCACATTAGTGTGTCTAAAATATTGGCATAAATAAACTATAACAGTGTTAGAAAATAAGTGCATTATCAAAAGAAGATCGATGTATATCATGAGTTTAGGTAGGAAAAATGTGAAAGAAAGTAAATAGCTATTCAGATCCTAGATCTATGATCAAAGTCATAGTACTAGTAATAAAGCAATAAAACTTGTAGGTATAAACCAGTTAATAAACTAGAGTTTTATTCATATAAGAGACTTGCAAGGAAGAGAAACAAAGTTTCAACATATACAATGCATACAACCGAAATTAAAATAGTTACAAAGATAAAATATTACATTATTCTTGTATCCGAAAAGGAAAATTGTTACAGAATTTACAAATTACACTATGCATGTATTCGAAAAGGGAAATAGTTACAGAGTTAACATTTACAAATTACACTATGCCTGTATCCAAAAAAGAAAATTGTTACAGAATTTACAATTTACACTATGCATGTATCTGAAAAGGGAAATAGTTATAGAGTTAACATTTACAAATTACACTATGCATGTATCCAAAAGGGAAATAGTCATAGAGTTAACATATTATACCATGCATGTATCCGAAAGGAAATAGTAACAAAGTTCAATAAAATGTGCTATACATATGTTCGAAAGGAATTCATTATATATTTTAAATGAAATGAACCATGCATGTAATCGAAAGGAATCATTATAGAGTTTAACGAAATACACTTTCATATATTTGAAAGGAAATCATTACAACGATCGTTTATATTGCACAAGGGAAATACTAGTAAAAAGAAACATGGATATAAATAATGACTGTATATAAATGAAAGAAAAAAATAACCAGGGTATTAAAAAATTATCAAATGAGTAAACAACATATATGAGTTACGAACTTCCATGAATGATTATACAATTTATTTGGTCAACTATCTATGATAATAGAGCAATCCTAAAATGTGGTGCCAAAATCGAAGGTAGTTAAGGATTAGAACCCGAATACCTTTTTGAGAAAAGGTATTCCTGCATATCCATTGTACCAACCTCCATGATACATGTACATCAAACAATAAACAAGTTAGGATTTGGTACATAGTTATTTAAAAAAGATAAGTATTTACTTAATTAAAACACCAACTTACAATGGGTGTACTCGGCACCTGGTATCTTTGTCCGTCGCTTTAAATACACCCAAATGTATAGGGAGTCAAAGGGATTATGGGTACCCTCACAAACAATATGTAGGGTGCATCATTAGTCATTTACCTGAGAATAAAAGTACCAAGAATTACAAAGACAAAATATTAAAGAGTAAAACTAACAAATAAATGGACTCTATGTGAAACCTGTATTCTATTTAAACATCAGTCTTTGAATCTCATAAATGAATTGAACACATTATTCAAATCATAAACTTCCATAGAATAATGATTCCAAGGATAACATCATTCATACCAGGGACAAACTCGAAGCGAAAGATTATCGCAACCAAAATATAATTGTAATATTTATATAATAGACTTACACAACAAAGTAAGAATTTTGATATGGAAAATGTTGCAAAGACATTTAGACAGAGTCGACGACCTAACAATTACCACCACCGCGAGCTAATGGCTCGATTAAACACAACTTATAGACAAAAAAAATTAAGTGAAGAGGTTGTTAAAACTATTACCAGTTCCGTGACGACACAACCATAAGCAATCAGACAAAGTTATGAACGTTGAGTACTCACACAACAAAAAAACTCAATTCTACGAAACCTCTTAGATTAAAATGCACAACAAAGAAACAAATTGATCTTAATGGTGGAGGAAACTTCAAAGGACGCACTTAAAAATGTTTTGTAAAGGGAGAATTCAACAATAGAGACTCAATACAAGTGAGAGTGCACCTTTTCTATGGAGGGAACACTCAACAAAAATGACCCCCCTTCTGATGTAGGAGCATCGCTCACTCATCAAGCGAGCCAGTGCGTGGAGAAGAGACAGTTGGACAAGCGAGAAAACTTCTTTTTGAATTTCACCTTGATATATGTTTCCAAACATTAATGCGTTGATGTGATGAAGCGCACTTGTACATTGTAATGGACCTTGAGCCTTTAAGCTCACATCCTTAGTAGCTGAGGCATTTAATGGAATTGATGTAAAGATAGATAGGAATTAATTGTAGATTTGATAGCTTTAGAATTGTGAGGGAAAACAAAATATAGGCACCCTCCTTTGTATTATTGTGAGAGGCTGGAGTATCAAACATTGGAGAAGAGAGAGAGCCGAGAGAGAGAGAGCTCGGGGAACACCTTGTAAAATATACAGGCATTTGCCATTATTAATATAGAGCAGTTTTTCCTGCATTTTCTGTCATTATATGCATGTCTATGTATGTGTTCATTATATGTTGTATTTGTGTATTGTAATTATGCCATTGCATGGAGTACGCTTGATCTCAGGTCTGAGAGGTCTTTGGGTTCATGCCATGAGGGCATGACAAAGTGTTAAGACTCTGAATACCGGTGCACTGAGGAGGCACTTCTAAACTCGAAGGAGTCAGACAAAGACGTGCTGAGAGCACCAGCCTTAAAGTCAAAAACTCATGCAGAAGGAGGACTTGTGGGGTTACTAAACACCTCAATAGACAAGGCAGTGTAGCTGAGACACTGTTGTGGACAGAACCAGTCAGAAGTTCTGAATGAGTCTACCTTTGAGGGTATTAAGTGTGGGAGAGGAAAGAACTCTGCTGTGAGTTCAGAAGGAACAGAAGTCTGTTGTAGATTCTGAGAAGCTCTGTCTAGGGGACATCGAGCGAAGTGCGTGACTGTACAGAAAAACACAGCGGTTGAGTGTTCGGTGGAAGAGGTACTCTGCCAGGAGGGCGTTGAGGGAGTGTGTGGATAGCACAGGAAGAAGGAACTCTTGGAGTTCTATCATCTGAAGGAAGCATCCATTGAGGGATCTTTCACTGGGTTACTGAATACCCAGATCACTCAGCAATAGGTTGCTTGAGTTGGAAGACTACCAGAGGGTATCGTATTCTCCATCTGTGGGAGGAAGAAGAGGATGAGTTTCAATTGTTTCTCTGTTGGAGCAAGAGATTCCTGCATAGAGTGCAGTTGAATTCCTCCGCGTAGAGCGCGTCGAGGGGCCTCAACAGTTAAATTGTCATTCTCGTACATCCAGAAGTTGAATTGGGTCGAGGAAGCGCGCAGGAGAAGTGTAGGTTGGATAGAGATCTCGGTAGTTTACGTGAGCAGAGAGAACCAAGGATTCTATGGTCGCGAGTGCGGAGAGTTTGTGGGTCTTCAACACTTCGAGAGCTGTTGAAGATTGAGTGAGAAGAGCGTGGGTGAAAAGTCTCTGAAGGTGTCGGAGGAATTAATCTCAGGAGGGATAGTTCCATGGTGAGGACCTTGGGAACATGCCCAGGAGAAGTTTCAACCTGGAAGGAGCTTTAGAGCAGAGAAATCTCCAAAAGGAGAACCGACGGTAAAAGTTCACAGAGGAGAATAGCGAAGTCCCGAGGATTGTTGGATCGGGGAGAAGCTACGCGAGAGTTAAAACTATAGGTGCAGGAAGGATCAAAGCCATCGCCTATTGGCATTTGGCGTTTGAATAGGTGAAACGTAGACTCGTTGAATTTGCGAGTCGTGAATCCCCGAATTAACTAGAGCCGTCGATCAGAGAGGGGACAGGTGCCGTAAGATCCTGGGAGGTCGGGATTCGGCATTCGACAATTTCTCATTGCAAAGGAACTTCGACCGGAGGAATCGCAATTCCGAGATCCCCGATCGCACGAGGGGAGAAGNGGATAGACACATCGGCATTCGGAGTTTGGAGAGTCAGGGTGTTGACATCGCGAGTGGCGATATCCCAATAGGGGAATCCCCGATGAACGAAAGGGTTGACCTTTGACTATCAGGGTTCAGAGTTTTGATTTGCCCATGGATTGTGTTCACGAAAACCGTGAATTCCCAAATCGCGATTTCTCGAGTTGTGCGAGTGGGGAGATCACCGAGGAGATAGCTGTGGGTATAGAACTCCCGAGAGGAGTTGGAAGAGCTTTGACTCTTCGGGCCGAGTTTAGAGAAGGTCCTGGTGAGCGCGGCTGTTCGCTGAGGGGCAGTTTGCATCAAGTGGTATCAGAGCTGAAATTTCATCTGTATATTGCAGGTGAAGAAAGACAGGGTTGCTGAGAACTCTGTGGGGACTTTCTTGCTGGAGGTAGCAGTCCGTAGACAGTCAGAGGGAGATTGTAGAAGGAAGATGAGCACTCAGGATTGTGGGAGTGATAGCAGTAGATCTGCCAGGGAGGTAGGTGGAAACAACAACATGGCTACTAAAGGCCATAAACATGCTGTAAGGAAGAGCCCAAAGCTGATGAGCRGAGCAAAGATGGATAAAGATCTCRCTGACATAAAGCAAGAAATGGAGGAGCTCGAGATGAGGATGCAGCAGGATAGAAAGCCGAAGTGGGTTAATAAATGGCCCATGAGGGYGCCAAAAGTGAAATGGCCAGTGAGGGAGATGATGGTCAGAAGACAACAGAAGCTGTTGAAAAGATGGTTGAGGTATGCTGAAGACCTCAAGGCCACAGAAGAAAAGATGATTTGTTACTGTTGGTCGGAGACTGGAAAGGGTCTTGATGATGATGATGATGATTGGGATAAATTGGGATCGTCTGATGGTCTCAAGTACTGCCGGTTGGGCAGAAAAGAAGAAATTCCAGTTTGCCAGGAGGGCAACAAAGTGGGATCAGTTGAGGATCTCAACGACTGTCGTGAGGGCAGCCAGAGAATTTCAAATTGCCAGTTGGGCAAGGAAACATAAATGAGATTGGCTGAAGATCTCACGGATTGTCAGGAGGACAATGAGGAAATTTTGCATTGCCAGCTGGGCAATGAAAGGAGATCAGATGAAGATCTCGAAGACTGCTAGGCGGGCAGTGGAGGAGTGTTAAACTGCCAGGTGGGCAGAGATGAGAAGACGGGACTACTTGGAAGTCTCATGAGCTCGATGGAGAGTTCAAGTCAACATTGGACACTGGTGCAGGTGGGGTCAATGGATCTCAAAATCTATCGGGAAGGCAGCGGGAGTATTCCACATTACGGGAATGAGCAAGTGAGTTCTAGATTTGATTGGGATCAGCAGGTGCAGCTGAACACAGGATATTTGGAGAGCCAAATAATGGTTGGAGGAATCAAGGTATTCCTACCGTCTGTCCAGGAAGGGGCAAAAATTTGTGTTGCAGGTATAGCAACAGCAGCGAGAGAACAGTCAGTTGTGACTGTCCAAGAAGAATCGGTGCAGATAGCAAAGACTGCCCAAGTTGAAGAAGAAGAATTGGAGAAGATTTTGGAAGCTGCCCAAGCAGAAGGAGAGAGTGAGCATTCAGAGGAATGTCTCAACGCATTCAGCCTGGGAGATGAAAACCAAGAAGCGGTAGCACGGAAGCTGACAGCAGAAGCAGAAAGTGAGTGTTCTGAGAAACAACTCAACAGATTCAGCCAGCAAGCTGAGGGTGCTGTAACATTAAATCTAGCAGCAGAAGAAGAAGCTGAAGAGCAGGCAGATAGATTTATTACTCCATGGGAGATGGAGCTGGAGATGCTGGAAGGTTGGTTGAACAATCCAGAGCCAGCAAGAGAACTGATAGAATTTGAGCTGTCAGAAGAGATGGTTGAGCAGCAAGTTAGTCAAGAAGGGACTATAGAGCTGAAGTCTGCGACCGAGTGGTGATTTGAGGCCACGAATAAAGAAAAGAATGAAGATGAAGGAGATGGCATGGGAGATCATGGCAATTGACCCATGTGCCAAACGTTTTGCAGATGAGGAGACTGCAACAACATAATCAACCACTGGAGCAGCTCGACCGAGAGATAGAGGACATCAGAAGGCTGATGTTGAGATCGGTGCAGAATACCAGCGAAGAGAAGCTGGGTAGAAATAAGGCAACAACAGTAATAGCGCAGCGGAAGCAGCATAAACAAAATGGAGCAGAGGAAAAACTCCAAAGACTTGTCTGAGACCCAGGTGGATTCCAGCAACTACAAGGGAAATTCATGAGCAGGAGCTCATGATTTTTTGCAGCTGAGGAGTATGATGCAGGAGCATCGCTCACTCATCAAGTGAGCCAGCGCGTGGAGCAGAGACAGTTGGACAAGCCAACAAACTTCTTTTTGAATTTCACCTTGATATATGTTGCCAAACATTAATTGCGTTGATGTGATGAAGCGCACATGTACATTGTAATGGACCTTGAGCCTTTAAGCTCACATCCTTAGTAGCTGAGGCATTTAATGGAATTGATGTAAAGATAGATAGGAATTAATTGTAGATTTGATAGCTTTAGAATTGTGAGGGAAAACATAATATAGGCACCCTCCTTTGTATTATTGTGAGAGGCTGGAGTATCAAACATTGGAGAAGAGAGAGAGCCGAGAGAGAGAGAGCTCAGGGAACACCTTGTAAAATATACAGGCATTTTCCATTTTTAATACAGAGCATTTTTTCCTGCATTTTCTGTCATTATATGGATGTCTGTGTATGTGCTCATTATATGTTGTATTTGTGTATTGTGATTATGCCATTGCATGGAGTACGGTTGATCTCAGGTCTGAGAGGTCTTTAGGTTCATGCCATGAGGGCGTGACAGAGTGTTGAGACTCTGAATACCAGTACACTGAGGAGGCACTTCTGAACTCGAAGGAGTCAGACAAAGACATGCTGAGAGATCTAGCCTTAAAGTCAACAACTCATGCAGAAGGAGGACTTGTGGGGTTACTGAACACCTCAATAGACAAGGCAGTGTAGCTGAGACACTGTTGTGGACAGAACCAGTCAGGAGTTCTGAATGAGTCTACCTTTGAGGGTATTAAGTCTGGGAGAGGAAAGAACTCTGCTGTGAGTTCAGAAGGAACAAAAGTCTGTTGTAGATTCTGAGAAGCTCTGTCTAGAGGACATTGAGCGAAGTGCGTGACTGTACAGGAAAACATAGCAGTTGAGTGTTCGGTGGAAGAGGTACTCTGCCAGGAGGGCGTTGAGGGAGTGTGCGGATAGCACAGGAAGAAGGAACTCTTGGAGTTCTATCATCTGAAGGAAGCATCCATTGAGGGAGCTTTCACTGGGTTACTGAATACCCAGAGCACTCAACAATAGGTTGCTTGAGTTGGAAGACTACCAGAGGGTATCGTATTCTCCATCTGTGGGAGGAAGAAGAGGAAGAGTTTCAATTGTTTCTCTGTTGGAGCAAGAGATTCCTGCATAGAGTGCAGTTGAATTCCTCTGCGTAGAGTGCGTCGAGGGGCCTCAGCAGTTAAACCGTAATTCTCGTACATCCAGAAATTGAATTGGGTCGAGGAAGCGCGCAGGAGAAGTGAAAGTTGGATAGAGATCTCGGTAGTTTATGTGAGCAGAGAGAACCAGGGATTCTATGGTCGCGAGTGCGCAGAGTTCGTGGGACTTCAACACTTTGAGAGTTGTTGAAGATTGAGTGAGAAGAGCGTGGGTGAAAAGTCTCTGAAGGTGTTGGAGGAATTAAGCTCAGGAGGGATAGTTTCGTGGTGAGGACCTTGGGAACAGGCCCAGGAGAAGTTTCAACCTGGAAGGAGCTTTAGAGCAGAGAAATCTCCAAAAGGAGAACTGACGGTCAAAGTTCATAGAGGAGAATAGCGAAGTTCCGAGGATCGTTGGATCGGGGAGAAGCTGCGCGAGAGTTAAAACTATAGGCGCAGGAAGGATCAAAGCCATTGCCTATCGACATTCGGCGTTTKAATAGGTGAAACGCAGACTCATTGAATTTGTGAGTCGCGAATCCTTGAATTAACCAGAGACGTTGATCAGAGAGGGGACAGGTGTCGTAAGATCCCGGGAGGTCGGGATTCGACATTCGACAATTTCTCGTTGTAAAGGAACTTTGACCGGAGGAATCACGATTCTGTGATCCCCGATCGCACGAGGGGAGAAGTGACGTGGCAGGGGGGGGGCACAAGACTTAGTGGAGGACAGGTGGCGCTGTAGCGGAGGATCGGCACCTCGGCATTCAGAGTTTGGAGAGTCAGGGTGTTGACATCGCGAGTGGCGATATCCCGATAGGGGAATCCCTGATGAACGAAAGGGTTGACCTTTGACTATCAGGGTTCGGGTTTTTGATTTCCCTGTGGACCGTGTTCACGGGAACCGCGAATTCCCAAATCACGATTTCCCGAGTTGTGCGAGTGGGGAGATCGCTGAGGAGATAACTGTGGGTATAGAACTCCCGAGAGGAGTTGGAAGAGCTTTGACTCTTCAGGCCGAGTTTAGAGAAGGTCTTGGTGAGCATGGATGTTCGCTGAGGGGTAGTTGGCATCACCTTCCAGAAAGGGTGCACACCTTTTACTAGTGTGCATTTCTCTGAAAAATTCCCACACAACAAAACAAAACGTGAGGAATGGAGAGAGGATGGTGCATTTTCTTTACGAATGCAGATTGTCTCCAAAAACCCCCACACAACAAGAAAAATGTGATCAATGGATAGGGTGTAACATCCCCAGAAATAAATTATTTTAAAAATCTGAAAATTCTTAGGAATTTATTTCCATTTTTGGTAAATTCAAAATTGGAAAGTCATTGCGATTTATGGAAATTCTAAATTTCGAATTTAGTTAATTGTAAATAATGATTATGACTGTTGGAAAAAGATATGATTTGACCCAACTAACTCTTTAACGATGACACTTGTAAGAAACAAATATTTTTATATTTATTATTGATGGACAAATGGAACAACCAAGTTAAAATCAGTTGACCATGATTCCATGAGTGGGCTGAATGTTGCTTGTGGAAAATCAAGAATTTGGCAATAGGCAACCCTTGAAAATTAGGGATTTGGAAAGCTATGAAAATTCCCAACGGGAAATACCTAGGAACAATTCTTTTTGGATATATAGAATATGGGAGGAGGTAGGACGCTGCCGAGTATGCAGTGAAAAGGAATTATCTCTTGTTGTTATTAACACTACTTTCTGAGTGTGCGGCAAGGGGAAGTTCCTAAAACTGAAGGACTATTGTTGAGGAGGATTTTTTATTTCACCCTCATGGATTCATGGTCAGGCTAGGGGGTGAACAGGACAAGCAAATTGGTTGTTCTGTTCTAAGGTTGGAAGGAAATTGGTTGTTCCATTTGTTGTTCGACAATTCAAATTTGTCTATCTACTCCTTCTCTGGTTAAATATTATTGAGTTATTGGCTAGTAGAAGGAATCTGTCTAAATCTAGATGAATTGTTTTGTCTTTTAAATTCATATGGAATGAGATGAAATGTAAGATAACCCTTATTGTTTAATTGTAGACGTTGAGAAAAACTTTCTATGTAACTTTTTTGGTATGAAATTTATTTATGGAAGTATATTGGGAGATACATCTATGTTAAATAGACTATCATTTCGAATATTGTGCTAGAAATCCCTACCAGAGATACGATACATATACATCTAGATATTCAGTTTGCATATGCACTGTAGACTGCGCAAACACTAAAGGAAAAACTGAATGTAAATCTAAGATTTAAATATACATATATATGTACAGACATATCTCTATAGGGAATCCTTTTAATTATAGACAAATTGTCTTGCTGATTTAAGACTATTGAAATGAAGTAAAATACAGTGTAATTCTTACGGTTTTTAAGTAAGGAAATTATGAAAGTAAAACTTGAAAGATGAGAACTCTACATACATATATTGTTATAGGCTAATTATGTAGGCCGTAACAAATAGCTATGATGATCAAACTGTATAAATTTCATTCCAAACTGGAATTTATTACATACAACAGGAAGTAACTATGGATACAATTATACATATACATATATATATATCTATATCTATCTATCTATCTATCTATCTATCTATCTATCTATCTATCTATCTATCTATATATATATATATATATATATATGACTATACCAAGGTTTCAGAATCTTTTAAATCCCTATTGTGTGTATTTCCACCAGATGTCTCTAATATAAAGGAAACAAACAGTTCAGTCATCCACTAAAGATGTTCTGAAATCAATAATACAATAGAAAAACTAAATGAACAGAAGAATATACATTCTGGAACTATAAAATCTCATATGCATAGAACTACTTCGGTAATAGTCAAAATAACATAGCTATATAATTAAAACAAGGAATCGTTCGAAATAAAGTTCAAAGTAGAGCTAGAATGGGGTACATAACATAATTACTCTTCACACATATGTATTGCTACCCATTCTATAATTCTATGCAAACATAAATATCATACCGAAAACAAAGAATTGACTGATAGAGCTTCCATCTAAGTCGACTATACAACATTGAGGAATGTTATAGTCATGTCCATTGCATCCTGTTCATTACTATTTCACAAAAACAAGGTTTTAAGCCTTATGTCCTTCCTTTAAAATTGAATACATAAAGATAAAGAATCAACCATCTTTATGAACCTGAACCATGTCGCCCAATATGATACAGTTCTAGAATAGAATCATATATTTCCTTAGAAACCTAGGGCACTCTCTTAAGAGAGATAAAATGAAACCTGGATACCTTTTGTTTGCCTGACATGGTCCTGAATCTAAAATGTTGAAGGGTCAAAGTCCCTACAAGGAAACATAAATTCATCATTAGTAATTAAACCACAGAAGTTAAACGAGTGTAAATTTCAATATATGATTTAAGAAAGGAAATTTGTTTATAGATTTTCACTTAACTTGTGACTTGGGAACCTTGATGTCCTAATTCCATTTGCGTTTTGGTTGAGTGGACACCCCAGGTCAAAGGGAAAGGTGGGCCAAGAACTTCTTGATGGGTAATCTCTAAACAATAGGGTCCCATCATTAGATTGGTTACCAAATTGTTTAAATCAAACCTTTCAGGAAATTAAATGAATAAACAACAATAAGATTACAAATCCGAACTACAATAGTTCGCATGGTATGTGTAGGCCGAATGCATGAATCAAGTCAGAGTATCAAGTTAAATATTTCATGCTGCAAATAATGCATTGCTCAAACTATAAACGCATAGTTAAATGCGATATGCCAAATACGTTTATCAACGTCTAAACATGGAATGACTACCTATGCCGAAGAGAATTAATTGCTCAAAGATTAATTACAGAGTTAATATTTATGCTGAATACTGGGCTTCAAATGGTATTTTTCCACACACAGACAACGATATTTCATAATGAAAGAAGTTAACCCCAAATATAATTACAAACTCATATAATTGCATGCTCCAAGGTGCTTCTTAATGAATTTTTCGATGCACATAATCCCCACTTTATATTTATATGGATATATATATACCGAATGGACATACAATAATATTTTAAAATAAATTACAGTCGTAAGAGTCAACTAGTGGTTTGATACTACCTACAGAATGGTTTAACTCCCAAGAAAAAACTCAATATAACAATACCGAACAGAGACAAGAAACATTATAATATCTTATCGAAAATAAATTGATTTCAACCGAATAGAGTATAACATGCAACATACAGTGTGGGTTTTACCCTACCATGCCAAATTTCTGGACTATAACTCCCACGCAGTCTCACAGAGACCAACACCAGGTAACAACGCATAAAGATAGGGGAAATTCATAAAAGAGAGTAGAGGAACAATGAAAACCCTACGAGTAAATACATATACGTTAACCTTGATTAAATCCATGTGCAAGATCATTGAAGTCGGAAACAAGAAGGCAGAACACCGAGAATTTTTAGGAAGTTTTAGAACAAACAACGGATAAGTATCCTTACCCGGTTCGAGGAGAGAGTCCAGTTAGCACTTCAATGATCTATTCTTTTTTTTTTCTATGAAGAACCTCCTCCATAGTGCATACACCATATTGACTCTCCACAATTATCTTTCTCTAAGTTACGCAGAGTGACAAAGCTGAAAGGAGGGAACAAAACCTAATTAGACCCTTCCGAAAACAAAGTGAGGAAATAGTTAATGAATCATATCTTCCCATGTGACGTTTGGGAGGTGGCCTACTCTGCAATGGACATGAAGTCTAGATGACAGGCCTCAGAAGGGAACCTGCATAGACTACCATTAAGTGACTCGACGGAGGATTCAATGCGACCCTATCAATCACACTCCCATTTCTCGTGCCGAGTTAATGCAAAGGAGGGCGGTGACTTGGAAATTTTCATTCGTAACTAGCAAAGGCAAGTTCTCGTCTCAGTTATTGTAACGTTTGGTCAAATTTATTTATAAAACTCGCAAAGGAGGGTTGTTACCCTTGGACTCCAACAATATATGACCAACTCCTTTAACGCTAAAATGGAACATGAAATAAACTTGTCCGATCTTTCATTTTGTGCCAAACTAAGACTAGAATTTATAAAGTCACATCTATAGTAAGACTGTGCCTTGTGTAGTGAAATTATATGCATTATGGGACCCTATATTCCATGTGACCTGGTATATGCTTTTTACACACATTAATACTATCAGGAAGAACATGATTTCATAAGGACTTAGGGGAGATACCCAACTGAAACATTTGTATCATAGAACTATAAGTTATGAAAGGCCTTAATGGCATAAATTGTGCAACATATAAATATATGTATAATCATATATAAAGAGGTTTAATAATTAGAATATATATATATATATATATATATATATATATATATATATATATAT
>JASDQU010101988.1:151038-180583 GCA_032191745.1 Picea mariana
TTATTTATTATTTTTTTTTATTTTGTTCGTTTAAATTTATTTAGTGTAAAGTATAGTTAATTGTTTTAAAATAATTAATTATTTTAAAATTTATTTAGTGTAAAGTATAATTAATTAATTCAACTAAATCAATTAATTAAAACATTTAATTAATTCAACTAATGATTTTAGGGATTAATTAATTAGAGCGATTTAATTAATTATAGTGAGTTGTAGCAGAGTAATAGCGAGTAACAACAAGTGGAGTAACAACACAAAATTCGAAGGAGAAAGTACAACAAGTACTAGGATGTACTGAGTTCTCATGAAGCGATATTCTGATCGAATAGCTCTGCAACTCTGCTGCTAGGATTTCTGCAGCCATGGGGGAGAAAGACTCACCTAGGGCTTCCTCTCCTCCCCATCCTCCTCCACCACTCCCAAACTATGTTCAAAATCACATTAAATAGATTAAACGAAAAGTTTAAGGACTTAAACCATGACCCGGGGGAGGGGGCTTCATGCGCACTAAGAGGGTAAGTTAGAGAAATTAATGAGTGGGGTACCGTGCTAGCATAGCTACCAGGCGAGGGAATCAATAGTTTTCTTAGGCGAAGACATCAAGCTTAGATGCTTAAACCCTAACCTAGCCACTCCGCTGAAGAGAGTAACGTCTGTTTACAGACAAGTAAAAAAAAAAAACTTATGCCTAACCTTGTTTTCTAGTTAAGTTGCGCAATGAGAAACGTCCTTGAACTCACCCTGAAAACTTTGGCTGATGTAGGTTAAATCATACAGGATGGTTAGTACTTGAAGGAATCGAGGCAGAGGAGCATCGTCGCAGTCACTGCCAACATCACCAGCATCGCTGCCACCATCGCCCGAACTAGCTCTCATACTGCGCTCTTTGGAGGCCATAAATGAGACTTTAAAGGGGCGACAACTAGCAGGGATCAAAGTGGAAACTCCACCATATAGAATGGGTAATCCAGAAGCGTCGAGGGATTGAGCGGGAGGACCTCCAACCAAAGACATCACTAGAGAAATGCAGAAGATCAAACTTATGGAGTTTGCCAGGGGTCGCACCAGTGAACGCGCGGAAGCATGGTTGGAAGGCATGATAGGTGTTTTGCCTTAAGGGACTATGCATCCACCTCAAAGGTGAAGATAGTGATTTTTCAGTTAAGAGATAGTGCCTTGAACTGGTGGGGTAACCTGGAGAGGCAATTGCACCTTACCCTAGACACTGTATCTTGGGAACTTTTTGAGGAGAGGTTCCAAAGGAAATATCTGCCATATTACTATGAGGAACAACATATAGGAGCATTTCATGCCTTAGTACAGGGAAACAAAAATATAGAAGTATATGAGATTAGGTTTATGGAATTGGTCAAGTATGTTTCATATTTGGATAATGACCAACGACAGGAAGTACTCTTTGTCTATGGGTTGAACCCTAAGATAAGGGCTATGGTGCAGATGTGGAAACTGTCTTCAGTAGCAGAAGTTGTGGAAAATGCGCGTTATGTAGAGGAACACATGAACTTAACCAGAGGTATGAGACCGACCTTTCCGCATCGTCCTGGAGTCATAGAGAAGTCCCCTAGGAAATTTCCCAGGGGAGGGGGCTCAAGGCCACCTCCATATGGTAACAGAGTCGCACCAAGGACAGTAGCCGCAGGAATTTCAATGGCAGCAAGTGCATCATCTCGTTCATCACCAACGATGTAGGCAGTTCCATGGCCATCTCAAGGAACAACTAGCAGGGATAGGGGTTCCAAGGGAAGGAACTCATTTCAGAAACAGTCACAGAATAGTGCACAGGTTCAATCTTGTGTTACTTGTTGGGGATGTGGAGGACCCCATTACCAAAATGACTGCCCAGAGTTACAATTAGTATTTGTGCATAGAGAAGGAAAGGCCCCGATGGGAAGAGCAAGTAGCAGCCACTAGATTTATGCAACGGTTAATAATCACCAGGCCGAACATCAATCCATGGTGGTGGAGTCATCAGGTACGCTAAATCATATCAACATTAATATTTTATTTGATCCTGGTGCTACACATAGTTTCATTTCACCATCTGCATTAGAAAAGAGTGGGTTGGCAGCCTATGAGCACGATGACTTTAAACAAGTCGAGATGGCTTCGGGGGAAAAACAAGTGGTAGGACCTACTGTTGATAATTGTATAATAGACCTGGGAGTGTGTACTACCAGGTTGAAGGTATACATCACTACTCTCGGGGCATATGACCTAATCATTGGAATGGATTGGTTAGAATCTCATCGAGCTTTGGTAGATTGTTTCGCAAAAAGGGTGCTTTGTGTCGACGATGAAGGAAGACTAGTAGAGATCCAGGGTGTATGGAGAAAGGTGTCATTACGATTTATCTCAACTATGAAGGTTAAGCGATGCTTGAGGCAAGTGTGTCGACTATATGTAGTGGAAGCAGTGAATGAGAGGAAGGGACCCTCATTAGATCAGTACCCGGTATTGTCATAATTTAAGGATGTTTTTTCGAACCAGTTACCAGGGTTACCTCCTGAGAGGGAGATCAATTTAACTATTGACCTAAAACCTGGTGCAGAACCAATTTCCAAAACTCCATATCAGATGACAGCGCTAGAACTTTGTGAGTTGCAAATGTAGTTGAAAGAGTTACTGGACTTAGGGCTAATAAGGCCCAATGTATGACCTTCGAGCGCACCAATAATTTTTGTAAAGAAGAAGGATCATTCCTTACGATTCTGTATAGATTACAGGGACTTGAACCATGCTACAGTGAAAAATAGGTACCCAATGCCATGGATAGATGACCTCTTCGATTAGATGAAAGGAGCAGTGGTATTCTCAAAGATCGATTTACGATCAGGGTATCACCAATTAAGGATTAAGGAAGGCAATATTCCTAAAACTGCCTTTCAAACTCGGTTTGGACATTACAAGTTTGTCATAGTACCTTTTGGATTGACCAATGCATCAACAGTATTGATGAGCCTCATGAACGGTGTATTCCAGAAGTACTTAGACCATTTTGTACTAGTCTTTCTAGATGGCATCCTCATCTATTCCAAAAATGAAAAAGAACATGAGGAACACTTACGAGTGGTGTTGTCCTGCCTTAGAGAGAACAAATTGTATGGGAAGTTGTCGAAGTGTTCCTTCTTTCAGAAAGAGATCCACTATTTAGGTCATATCATTTCCGATGAAGGAATCTTTATGGACCCAGAAAAGGTAAAGGCCATTATGGAGTGGCCAGTGCCGAAAGATGCCCATGAGGTGAGAAGCTTCATGGGGTTAGCAGGTTATTATCAGAGATTTGTGGAAGGATTCTCAAAAATAACGAAACCCATCACCACTTTGCAGTGAAAGGGTGTCGGGTATGAATGGACAGAAGAATGTGATAGTGCATTCATTGAACTTAAGAGGTTACTAACTAGTGTGCCAATTCTATGAGTGTTGGATATGGAAAAGGACTTCATAGTCTGCACGGATTCCTCGAAGCAAGGGTTGGGGGCCGTGCTAATGCAGGATGGAGGAGTGATAGCTTATGCATCAAAGAAGTTGAAGAAACACGAAGAGCTTTACGCCACTCATGATTTAGAGTTGGCAGTTGTAATGCTAGCTCTGAAACTTTGGAGGCACTATCTTGTGGGGCGAAACTTTCACCTCAAAATGGACCATCAAAGTTTAAAACATCTCTTCAGTCTAAGAGATCTAAATGGCAGTCAAAGGTGATGGAGAGAGTTTATGAGTGAGTATGATTTTGGTATTTCATACATCAAGGGAAAGGAAAACGTGGTCGCAGATGCCTTGAGTAGGAGACCATGTGTCTTCTCCTTGGTACCCTTAAAGGTCAATATGAGGGAACGTGTGTTGGCGCAACTCCAAGGAGACAGTTGGTATTTAAAAGTTACTTCAAACCTCCAGAGTGGGAGGCAATTAGATCCAAAGTATGAAGTATATAGTCTGGAAGTAGATGGACTGTTAAGATATTGAGGAAGGATGTACATCCCTGAAAATGGGGATATTCGAAGCATCATATTGAAGGAAGCCCATAGAGAACTTTATTGTGTGCATTAGGGTGTGAAGAAGTTGTACGCAGACATGCAGAATCTTTTCTTCTGGGTAGGCATGAAGCGCGATGTAGTCCATTTTGTCTCTAAGTGCCTAGAGTCAACAAGTGAAAGCTGACCACCATCACCCATCAGGCCTCCTACAACCACGTGTTGTTCCTATGTCCAAGTGGTAAGTCATCTCTATGGATTTTTTTGTGGGTTTTTCGTTCACATCTCGTAGACACAATGCCATTCTTGTGATAGTTGATAAGTTAACCAAGAGTGTTCATTTTATTCCGGTTAGAGACACTTACGATGTTACTGATGTGGCATGTGTGTTTGTAAGTGAAGTTATCCGTTTGCACGGTATACCTAAGAAGATCATTTCAGATAGGGACTCCAGATTCACTTCCAGGTATTGGATAAGTTTGCAATCAGCATTGCGGACTCAATTGAACTTAAGCACATTTTATCATCCTAAAAAAGATGGGCAAACCTAGAGGGTAAATCAAGTAATGGAAGAGATGCTTAGGATGTATTTCATGGATAATCAAACCCAGTGGGAGAAGTACCTACCTCTAGTAGATTTTTCCTACAATAACAGTTTTCATAGCTCCATCGGAATGCCACCCTACAAAGCTCTATATGGAAGGCCATGCAGAATTTCGTTGAGTTGGGATAGATTAGAAGACCGAGTAATAGTTGGGCTAGAATTGATTCAAGCGATAGAGGAACAGGTGATTCAGAATAGGCAGAGACTAAAGGAAGCACAGGATAGGTAGAAAAGTTATGCGGATGCACACAGGACCGACTGAAGTTATAAAGTGGGAGACCAGGTTTTCTTTCATATCAAGCCTAATAAGAGTACCATACGGTTTGAGAAGGGGACAAAGTTATCACCTCAATTTATAGGACCATTCAGAGTCCAAGAGAAAATTGGACCCGTTGCCTATCATCTCGTACTGCCACCCCACTTGTATAAAACTCATAACGTTTTTCATGTATCTGTTTTACATCATTATGTTGCTGATGAATCACATAAACTAAATTAGAAGGAATTGCAAGTATCAGATGTGGGAACTCTCATGGAAGAACTGTTACGCATATTAGACCGTAGATTTCGACAGCTCAGGAACCGTTTGGTAGACCAAGTTAAGGTCCAATGGGACAAGTATAGTCCAGGATATACTACTTGGGAAGATGCCGAGACATTACAACAAGACTATCCCTCACTTTTTTTACCACCTCGAGAATATGTTTCACGAAGGTTGGGTGTATGTAACACCACCTTTTGACTTATATAGCCATGATTACCTGAGGCCTACATATTCTTTTTTTATTCACAATGAAACTATTAAATGATACACTTAAACTTTTAAAACATATGAACCTTTATGCATGTTTAAATGTATTTGAATAATGATGGATATGATGCGATATATTGTATGAATGAGAATGCTATGAAGGTTTAAATTCTATTAGAATGATGTTGGATATGATGCAATCTATTTTGTAAATGATAATTTTATGAATAGGTGTCATTAATTGAATTTTGAGATATTATGAGATCTATTTATAACTTGAAAACTTTGATGTTAAAGTTGTTGGTACGGGGATAACGAATTGAAATTATGATTGTATGCAGTTACATGATGATAATGCATAGAAATGTATGAGTTTGTGTTACAGACTAATCTGCAGGTTATGGGCTATGAAATAGCCAAGGGATAATGATGATGAAAGTTGATGTCATGACCACTAGCCGAGAAACATTATGGTATGAATATTTGTATGTGAAATTATATTGGTTTGGATGCATTGCTATGATATGTGGACCAGTGTAGGATTTCAGGTTATGAGACTACCCAAAACCAAATAAACAATGACAAAACTCCTAGGAACACAGAGCCACTGTATATTCCATTCTAGGGTGTGGACCCTAGTTATGATTAGGATGGGTGGAGGCATTTCCCACCGTGTATCCTCCGAAACTTGAAGTCATGGGAGGACAGTGTTAGCTCACGCTCCCCTAGACGTGTGATGATGACTGTCAGTTGCCTGTTGGGGAATCTTGGTCCAGGTAGTGACACTTCCGCTTACGGGTTCTATTTGGACTTAGGTCAATATAGTTGACGCTCCAAGATAGTCCAGCATGTAACAACCTTGGTTAGATAGTTGCATAGGGTTTATCAAGTATAATTAATTATATAATTAATTGTCCTAATATGTTTTAGTTAAACAATGTTTATTTCTTAATTAATTTTTTTTATGAATTAATTGTTTATATTTGTTGATTGATTAATTAATTAATCAATTGAGTCATTAAAAGTTTGTGTAATGAATTAAAGGGGCTTAATAATTTTAATTTATTTAATTAAGGACTTTACGTATGTAGGGGGGAATGAAGCATTAAAAGAAGGATAAGGTAATAAAGGCATGGGATAAGGTAATAATGGGGAGGATAAGGTAATTAATGGACGATAGGGAGTCGTTGGATGGGGGGAGATATGACGGGAGAGGATCATGAATGTTTTGGGGAGGAAGCATTTTGGAGGAGGTCACTGTATTTCTGGTTTGGCATATTTTTTGGTGTTGGGAGTTTAGTTTTGGGGGGTTTTGTGAATCATTGTAGGGGGCACCGAGTTGTTGGGGGTTTTTGGCATGGGGTCTAGGATTCCTTACGATATCCTCGAGCTAGGGAGCTGGACAGGCTGCTCCTAGATGGCTGGGTGGTTATTCAATTTGGGCAGGGTTTGGTCAAAGCAGCAGGTTGGGCAAGGCAATAGGGAGGACAACTAGATAAGCGAGAGTTTAGCACCAGGAAGAGGTATTTCATTTATGAATTTTTTGAGTTATGTGATGATTATGTAAATTATTATCATGTTGTTCGTAAATTTAATTCATGTTGTGGATAAATTAATTTTTTTGTTTGAATATTATATGCTTATACAATGATTATTGAATTACTTAGGCATTGAAAGAAATTTGTCTTTAATTGTATGAATTTTATTAGGCTTACTTAAATTTAGGTTCCTACACATGGTATCAGAGCTTCAGTTTGAAGCAATGGAGCCTTAAGGGCCTACCAACCCACCTACCCAACTTAGGAATGGAACTGTACCCACCCAAAAATTAGATAAATCTGGCAGTCTAGGGCCTTGAAACCCTAAAACTTTAAAATCTGGGCCAAGTTCCAGCTCCACCTAATCTGTAAGCCAAGCACACAATTGTTTTTTTTTTAGTATATATGCAGATCTATATATATATATATATATATATATATATATATATATATTTATACATAATTCTTCCCCAAATAATTATGCTCTGCCCTTGAACTTCTAAATAGAGGTATAAATGACGTATATAAATAGACATATACCTCCCATCAGAGAAATCAAGTGGTGAAGGAACTTTCACACTGCCATTGCATATATTTAGATGAATAGAGATATTCCTCCACAGTGGTCATAAGTTACAAAATTTGTGCATAAATTTAAATCAAGACAACTTCTCATAGATTTGAATCAGGGAAGCTCGTGAACTATTTCCTCAGCCATGGATTCTTTCCCTAATCTCTACAGATAACTCTTAGAATGATTTTAATCACCAAAAAAAAAATATTCAGAACAATTTTAAATTGAGAGACATGAACATATTATAAAGTAGTAGGAACAAACATACAATATTGTCTCGGAAGGAAGGCAGTATATGGTTCAATCATCATGAGTCGGATGAATTTACATCTGGAAGTACTTGTCACAGACAAATGGAACAAAAATAAAAATAAAATCCAAGCTCTAAATCTTTGTTTAAAACCATAGGCATTCAGATCTCTTTGTTCTATGGACAGCCCTGAATGAAGAAGAAACAAGATTCTTTATATAAAGGACATGAGATCCAAACTAATCATATGAATAGTTGGGAATCTTTCTCTAAAACAGATAATTAAAATTTCTATTGCGTTAGCTACCAAACACCTAATGGTGGCATACAACATCTACATTGTTTAAATTTCTTAACACAACTATTGCTCCTAAGATTTAAATTTTATGGATGTTCTTATGAAATCTAAGTTTAGGTTGGAAATCACTTTCCCCATGCTGGCAAACCTTCAATTCGGTGCAGGCTGTGGGCTATTTTTGTAATGGGTGGGCTTGCTGATCAACATAGATGTCTACAGGTTGAAATAAGAAATGCCAACTCCAACAACAACTTCAAATAAACGATTTTATAAATGCTTAGAGGACAATAGGCCTCATATCTCAAAGAAAGTTCCTCATAATCAAGTCATACACATGCTTGTCTATATTCATTTCTATCAATGGCCAAAAGAAAAAGATATACACCAAAAGAAAAGATCTACACTAGCAAATATCATTATAAATTAAACTACCAAACAAAATACAACAAAAAAAACATAAACGATTTAAACCAAAAACAAAACATGAAAAAAAAAAAAGTATTTAGTTGTTGGGGCTCGAAGGCCAAGTTCCAAGCTTCTAGTACCCAAGCCAACACCTGCACATAAAATCGTAGGTTAGAAACAAAGTCACCAAAGCCAAGTGATCAAGCGCCACTGCCATACACTATTGGTTGGGCACGCTATGAGTGGCAACAAGGTGGATCAATTCTCAAGTATAGACAAGACACCAATATCTAAGACCTTTTGTGCCATAGCCTGAACAAACTGAATGTGGGAAATATGAGGTAGCCAATAGAGAAATACCATATAGCGGAAAGGAAAACCCTGCTGGAGGATTGTGCTTATTGTTGGTACACAAAGGAGATGGAGGTCGTGTGAGAGGTTGAATACTCTCGTAAACCCTATTGCCTCAACTTGTGTTGCAAAACCTTTGGTGTCATGCTCTGTGCACCATGCAGTACGACTGCGGTGATTCATCAAAACATCGTACATGCATCTGGGATGAAGAGGTTGTGATCGAGTCTGTGCCATTGGGTAATAGAGTCGTTGGCGTATGAGTGGGTAGCCTTGGCCAAACGCCCAAGCGCCATCACCATACACAAACACTAATGCACAAGGCACCATGAAGAGAGAGCTCACATGGGTCTTTATTTGTGCACTAATTGTCAACACAACACACGAATGCAACGCACAAGGGCCAAGCTCCATTTCATAGGCTTTGGATCACTTATCATGCCACCAGCACACTAACGCATGAGGCAGCACACCAACGCACATGAGGCCACGAGGAGGAGTCTCAAAAGGGAGAGCACAACACGTCAAAGATCGACAGAGCAATCAAGTGCCCAGATCCAAGCACCAGATCCCAGTGCCCAAGACCAAACGCCACGGCCCAGCGTAGCCTATAGGTTGTAAATACAAAAAAAAATATAATAACACAAAAATAAAAACGAACAATTTTTTTTTTTTACCACAGGTTAGCCACATATTACATCACGCAAGTCAAAGGAGAAGCGCCCAAGTGCCAAGCCCATAAGGGAGTTTGTGTGCTCTACTCCTCACAGACAGCCACACAACACAAAACAACACACATAATACAAGATCAGTGCCAAAGCCAGTGACCAAGTGCCAAGATAAGCCACCGAGGAACAAGGGAACGCGCCACTGTGCTAGACGCGCCCTCCATTCTTGGAACACGAGCTACCAGGGTTGACCTGGAAGGGAGATGGCTATGGCCGCCGGTCTCATCCTTCACCCTGAACGTTTTAAAAAAAAAAAAAAATGAAAAGAGGAGAAGAGTAGGGTTTGAAAAGATAATAAGGAAGAGATTAGGGTTAAGGTATGAGCACCAAGGGAAAGGGGCACGTGGGCCTCATGCGAGGACCCACGATGCCCAAGTGTGATTATATAAATTAATTTTATTTATCATTTTAATTTAATTTAATTTTTATTTATTTATTATTTTATTTTAATTTAATTTAATTTTATGATTATTGTTCATATAAACATTTATATAAACATTTAAATTAATTTAATTTTTATTTTTTTAATTTTATTATTATTGTTTATATAAACATTTAAATTATGTATAAATATATATAAAAAAATAAAAAATGAAATTTTTGGAGTCTACGGGTTTAGAACACACGACCACCCACCGCCTAAGCCTTAAGAAACAACCAAACACCAACGCGCCATGTATGTGCCTTGGAGAAAAAAAATAATTAAATTAAATAGAAGGATTAATTAAATTAGTGATTAATTAATTAATACTAATAATAATATTAATTTTCTGGATTAAATTGAAAGTGTTGATTAAGGCGATTAAAACTTAGGCTTTGTTGATTAAGTTTAGTCTAGATTATTAGTTTTTAATAATTAATCAACTTTAGGTTGAAAATCACATTAATTAGTTTTAGAGGAAAGGTTTAGGGGCTTAGACCAAGGTAAGTGGGAGGGGGTTTCATGTGCGCTAGGAAAGTAAGCTAGAGGAATTGGCGAGTATGGTGCAAGGCTAGCGTAGCTATCGGGCAAGGGAGTCAATAGTTTTCTTAGGCAAAGAAATCAATATTAGATGCTTTATCCCTAACCTAGCCAATCCCCTAAAGAGAGTAACATATGTTTACAGACAAGTAAAGAAAAAACTTATGCCTAACCTTGTTTTCTAGCTTAAGTTGCGCAAATTTGAAATGTACTTGAACTCACCCTGACAAATTTGGTTGATGCAGGTTAAATCATACAGGATGGTTAGGACTCGAGGGAATCGAGGTAGGGGAGCATCATCGGAGGCACCGCGAACACTGCCAACACCACCATCACCATCGCTGGAACTAGCTCTCATACTGTGCTCTTTGGAGGCCATAAATGAGACTTTAAAGGGGCTTCAACCAGCAGGGATCGAAGTGGATCCCCTTCCATCTGGAATGGGTAATCTAGAAGCGTCGAGGGATTCAAGGGGAGGACCTCCACCTGAAGACATCACTAGAGAATTGCAGAAGATCAAACTTCTGGAGTTTACTGGGGGTCGTGCCAGTGAACGTCAGAAGCATGGTTGGAAGGCATGACAAGGTGTTTTTCCTTAAGGGACTATGCGTCCACCTCAAAGGAGAAGATAACGATTTTTCAGTTAAGAGACAACGCCTTGAACTGGTGGGGCAACTTGGAAAGACAACTACATCTTACCCTGGACACCGTATCTTGGGACCTTTTCGAGGAGAGGTTCTGAAGGAAATATCTGCTAGCTTACTATGAGGAATAGCAGGTAGGAGCATTCCAATCTCTAGTACAGGGAAACAAAACCGTAGAGGAATATGAGATCAGGTTTATGGAATTGGTCAACTATGTTTCATATATGGATAATGACCAGTGACAGACAGAATGCTTCGTCTATGGGATAAACCCTAAGATAAGGGCTATGGTGCAGATGTGGAAACTGTCTTTAGTAGCAGAAGTTGTGGAAAATGCGTGTTTCGCGGAGGAACACATGAACTTAACTGGAGGCATGAGACATTCCTTTTTGTATCATCCTGGATTCATGGGGAAGGCTCCTAGGACATTTTTGAGGGGAGGGGGCTCAAGGCCACCTCCATATGGTAACAGAGTCGCACCAAGGACAGTAGCCACAGGGATTTCAATGGCAACAAGTGCAGCATATCGATCATCACCAATGACATAGGTAGGTCCACGACCATCTCAGGGAATAGCTAGTAGGGGTGGAGGTTCCAGGGGAAGGAACTCGTTTCAGAGGTAGTCATAGAACAATGCACAGGTTCAATCTCATGTTACCTATTGGGGATGTGGAGGACCCCATTACCAACGTGACTGCCTAGAGTTACAATCAGGATTTCTTCATAGAGAAGGAAAGGCCCTGATGGGAAGAGCAAGTAACAGCCACCAGATTTACGCAGCAGTTAATAATCACCAGGTCGAGCATCAATCCAAGGTGGTGGAGTCATCAAGTACACTAAATCATATCAATGTTAAGGTTTTATTTGATTCTGGTGCGACAAATAGTTTCATTTCAAAATCTGCATTAGAAAAGAGTGGGTTGGCAGCCTACAAGCATCATGACTTTAAACAAGTCGAGATGGCTTCAGGGGAAAAACAAGCGGTAGGACCTAGTGTTGATAATTGTATAGTANTCAAGTACACTAAATCATATCAATGTTAAGGTTTTATTTGATTCTGGTGCGACAAATAGTTTCATTTCAAAATCTGCATTAGAAAAGAGTGGGTTGGCAGCCTACGAGCATCATGACTTTAAACAAGTCGAGATGGCTTCAGGGGAAAAACAAGCGGTAGGACCTAGTGTTGATAATTGTATAGTAGACCTGGGAGTGTGTACTACCAGGTTGAAGGTATATGTCACTGCTCTTGGGGCGTATGACCTAATCATTGGAATGGATTGGTTAGAAGCTCATCGAGCTTTGGTGGATTGTTTCACAAAAAGGGTGCTCTATGTTGACGAAGAAGGAAGGCCAGTAGAGATCCAGGGTGTACAGAGAAGGGTGTCATTACGCTTTATCTCAACTATGAAGGTTAAGCGATGCTTGAGGCAAGGGTGTCGACTTTATGTAGTGGAAGTAGTGAATGAAAGGAAGGGACCCTGATTAGATCAGTACCCGGTATTGTCAGAATTTAAGGATTTTTTTCCGAACGAGTTACCAGGGTTACCTCTTGAGAGGGATCTTGATTTTACCATTGATCTCAAACCTGGTGCAGAACCAATTTCCAAGACTCTGTATCGAATGACAGCACCAGAAATTTGTGAGTTGAAAATGTAGTTGAAAGAGTTACTAGACTTAGGGCTAATAAGGCCTAGTGTCTCACTTTGGGGTGCACTAGTAATTTTTGTAAAGAAGAAGGATGGTTCCTTATGCCTATGTATAGATTACAGGGACTTGAATCATGCTACAGTGAAAAATAGGTACCCAATGTCGTGAATAGATGACCTCTTCAATAAGATGAAAGGAGAAGCGGTATTCTCAAAGATCGATTTACGATCAAGGTATCATCAGTTAAGGATTAAGGAAGGCGACATCCCAAAAACTGCCTTTCAAACTCGGTTTGGACATTACGAGTTTGTTGTAGTACCTTTCGGATTGACCAATGTGCTAGCAATATTCATGAGCCTCATGAACGGCGTATTCCAGAAGTACTTAGATCATTTTGTACAAGTATTTCTAGATGATATCCTCATCTATTCCAAGAACGAAAGAGAACATCAGGAACACTTGCGAGTGGTGTTGTCCTGGATTAGGGAGAACAAATTGTCCGTGCTAATGCAGGATGGAGGAGTGATAGCTTATGCGTCAAGGAAGTTGAAGAAACACAAAGAGCTATACACAACTCATGATTTAGAGTTGGCAGATGTAATGCTAGCTCTGAAACTTTGGAGGCACTATCTTGTGGGGAAAAACTTTGAGCTCAAAAGGGACCATCAAAGTTTAAAACATCTCTTCACTCAAAGGGATCTGAATGGCAAGCAAAGGCGATGGAGTGAGTTTATGAGTGAGTACGATTTTGGTATTTCATACATCAAGGGAAAGGAAAATGTGGTTGCAGATGCCTTGAGTAGGAAACCACGTGTCTTCTCCTTGGTACCCTTAAAGGTCAATCTGAGGGAACATGTGTTGACGCAACTCCAAGGAGACAATTGGTATTTAGAGGTTACTTCAAACCTCAAGAGAGGGAGGCAGTTAGATCCAAAGTATGAAGGATATAGTCTGGAAGTAGACAAACTATTAAGATATCGGGGAAGGATGTACATCCCTGAAAGTGGGGATATGCGAAGCATCATACTGAAGGAAGCCGATAGAGTACTTTATTGTGAGCATTCGGGTGTGAAGAAGATGTACACAAACATGACGAAGCTCTTTTTCTGGGTAGGCATGAAGCGCAATGTAGTCCATTTTATCGCCAAATTCCTAGAGTGTCAACAAGTGATAGCCAACCACCATCACCCATCAGGCCTCCTACAACCACGTGATGTTCCTATGTCCAAGTGGGAAGTCATTTCTATGGATTTTCTTATGGGGTTGCTGCTCACATCTCATAGACACAATTCCATTCTTGTGATAGTTGATAAGTTAACCAAGAGTGCTCATTTTATTCCAGTGAGAGACAGTTACGATGCCACTGATGTGGCATGTGTGTTTGTAAGTGAGGTTATCCATTTGCACGAGATACCTAAGAAGATCATTTCAGATAGGGATTCCAGATTCACTTCTAGGTTTTGGACAAGTTTGCAGTCAGCATTAGGGACTCAACTAAACTTAAGCACATCTTATCATCCTAGAACAGATGGGCAAACAGAGAGAGTAAATCCAGTCATGGAAGAATTGCTCAGGATGTATGTCATGGATAATCAAATCCAGTGGGAGAAGCACCTACCTTTGGTAGAGTTTGCCTACAATAACAGTTTTCATAGCTCCATCGAAATGCCACCCTACGAAGCTTTGTATGGAAGGCCATGTAGAACGTCGTTGAGTTGGGATAGACTAGAAGATCAAGTAACATTTGGGCCAGAATTGATTCAAGAGATGGAGGAACAAATGATGCAGATTAGGTAGAGACTAAAGGAAGCACATGATAGGAAGAAAAGTTATGTGGATGCACATAGGATCGACCAAAGTTATGAAGTGGGAGACCAGGTTTTCATTTGTATCAGGCCTAATAAAAGTACCATATGGTTTGGGAAGGGGACAAATTTGTCACCTCAATTTATAGGACCATTCAGAATCCAAGATAAAATTGGAACCATTGCCTATCATCTCATACTGCCACCCCACTTGCATAAAACTCATAATGTTTTTCATGTATCTGTTTTACGTCATTATATTGCTAATGATTCACATAAACTAAATTGGAAGGAATTGCAGGTATCGGACGTGGGAACTCTCACGGTAGAACCATTAGGCATATTGGACCATAGAGTCCGACAGCTCAGGAACCTTCCGGTAGACCAAGTTAAGGTCGAATGGGACAAGTATAGTCTAGGATCTGCTACTTGGGAAGACGCCGAGACACTACGACGAGACTATCCCTCACTTTTTTGACCACCTAGAGAATATGTTTGTTGAAGGTGGGGTGTATGTAACACCACCTTTTGACTTAGACAACCAGGATTACCTGCGGCCTACATATATTATTTTCTATTCACAGTGAAGCTATTAAATGATACACTTAAAATTTTAAGATGCATGAACCTTTATGAATTTTATATGTATTTGAATAATGATGGATATGATGCGATATATTGTGAGAATGTAAACTTTAGGAATGTTTAAATGTTATTGATGATGATGGATATAATGTGATCTACTATGTGAAAGTAAATTTTATGAATCTTCAAGTGTTATTGATGATGATGGATATGATGTGACATATTGAGTGAATGTGAATCCTGTGAAGGTTTAAATGCTATTAGAATGATGTTGGATATGATGCAATCTATTTGGTAAATGATAATTTTATGAATGGGTGTCAAAATTGAATTATGGGATATTATGAGATCTATTTCTAACTTGAAAAACTTTGATGTTAAGTTGTTCGTACAAGGATACCGAATTGAAATGATGATTGTATGCAATTACATGATGATAATGCATATAAATGTATGAGTTTGTGTTACAGACTAACCTGCAGGTTATGGGCTATGAAATAGCCAAGGGATAATAATGATGAAAGTGAATGTCATGACCACTAGCCGAGAAACAATATGGTATGATTCCTTGTATGTGAAATTATATTGGTTTGGATGCATTGCTATGATATGTGGACCAGTGTAGGATTTCAGGTGATGAGACTGCCAAAAACTGAATAAACGATGAAAAAAATCCCAACAACAAGGTGCCACTGTATATTCCATTGTAGGGTGTGGACCCTAGTTATGATTAGGATGGGTGGAGGCATTTCCCACCATGTATCCTCTGAAACTTGAAGTCATGGGAGGACGGTGTTAGCTCACGCTCCCCTAGATGTGTGATGATGACTGTTAGTTGCCTTCTAGGGAATCTTGGTCGAGATAGTGACACTTCCGCTTACGAGTTCTATTTGGAGTTAGGTCAATATAGTTGACTCTCCAAGATAGTCCAGCAGAGGAAGGATAGGAATGAAGATGGAAGTAAGTTAGGGAGGAAGGATGAGTAGAAATAGTTGAGAAAGTGTGGAGATTTGTTTGATGGTGGAATTTAATGTTTTTCCCTTCTAAAAATAAAATGTGTATATATGAATATTCATAATTACGTAACTAAACCACAGTTGTCTAGATAAAATTGTTGAACTAGATAATTGTAATTAAAGGAGTTCGCAAACATTTGATTGATTTATTGTCTTTTATAAAAGAATAGTCTTGTTGATTTGATTGGATGCATACATAAATTACTATAAGGGTGATAGTTATTGATTATTAGTACATGCATGAGACTTGTATGTACTAGCTACACATGCATTTCTTGTACATGTACATTAGTATGTATGAGTTTTCTTGGCTTACTTACTAATAATGTCGGTTAATTGTTATGAATGTGTGAACCGTGATTCTTTTCCTTTGTATCATGAAATACCTTAAGTTCAGGACGAAGTTTCCTGAAGGGTGGGTGTATGTAACAACCTTGGTTAGATAGTTGCATATGGTTTATCAAGTATAATTAATTAGATAATTAACTGTCCTAATATGTTTTAGTTAAACAATGTTTATTTATTAATAATATTTATTAATTAATTGTTTATATCTGTTGATTGATTAATTAATTAATCAATTGACTCATTAAAAGTTTGTGTAATGAATTAAAGGGGCTTAATAATTTTAATTTATTTAATTAAAGACTTTACATATGTAGGGGGAATGAAGGATAAGATAATAAAGGCATGGGATAAGGTAATAATGGGGAGGATAAGGTAATTAATGGAGGATAGGGAGTTGGTGGATGGGGGGAGATATGACAGGAGGAGTCCAACGGGAGAGGATCATGGTTTTTTTGGAGAGGAAGCATTTTGGAGGAGGTCACTGTATTTCTGGTTTGGCATATTTTTTGGTGTTGGGAGTTTGGTTTTGGGGGTTTTTGTGAATCATTGCAGGGGGAACCAGGTTTTTGGGGGTTTTGGGCGCGGGGGCCAGGATTCCTTCTGGTATCCTAGAGCTAGGGAGCCAGACAGGCTTCTCCTAGCTGGCTGGGTGGNTTGGCATATTTTTTGGTGTTGGGAGTTTGGTTTTGGGGGTTTTTGTGAATCATTGCAGGGGGAACCAGGTTTTTGGGGGTTTTGGGCGCGGGGGCCAGGATTCCTTCTGGTATCCTAGAGCTAGGGAGCCAGACAGGCTTCTCCTAGATGGCTGGGTGGTTAGTTGGTTTGGGCAAGGTTTGGTCAAAGCAGCAGGTTGGGCAAGGCAGTAGGGAGGAAAACCAGATAAGCGAGAGTTTAGCATCAAGAAGAGGTATTTTATTTATGAATTTTTTGAGTTATGTGATGATTATGTAAATTATTAGCATGTTGTTCATAAATTTAATTCATGTTGTGGATAAATTAAATTTTATGTTGAATATTATATTCTTATACGATGATTATTGAATTACTTAGGCATTGAAAGAAATTTATGTTTAATTGTATGAATTTTATTAGGCTTACTTAAATTTAGGTTCCTACATGGTAGGGGAAGGATAGGAATGGAAGATGGAAGTAAGTTGGGGAGGAAGAATGAGTAGAAATAGTTGAGAAAGTATGGAGATTTGTCTTATGGTGGAATTTATTGTTTTTCCCTTCTAAAAAGAAAATGTGTATATATGAATATTCATAATTACATAACTAAACCATAGTTGTCTAAACAAAATTGTTGAACTAGATAATTGTAATTAACGGATTTCACAAACATTTGATTGGTTTATTGTCTTTTATAAAAGAATAGTCTTGTTGATTGGATTGGATGCATACATAAATTAATATAAGGATGATATTTATCGATTATTAGTACATGCACGAGACTTGTATGTACTAGCTGCACATGCATTTCTTGCACATGTACACTAGTATGAATGAGTTTCTTGGCTTACTTACTAATAATGACGGTTATTTGTTATGAATGTGTGGACCATGTTTCTTTTCCCTTGTATCATAGAATACTTTAACTTCAGGATGAAGTTTCCTGAAGGGTGGGTATATGTAACAACCCCAATTAAATAGTTACATAGGGTTTATTAAGTATAGTTAATTAAATAATTAACTATCTTAATGTGTATTAGTTAAGTAATGATTAAATATTAATAATATTATTTATTTATTTATTTATTGTTTAATAAATGTCGATTAATTAATTAACTGATTACTTAACACATTCAATGATTTGGGTAAAGAATTAAAGGGCTTAATAACTTTAATTTAATCATTATGAAACTTTACATATGACAGGGGATAGGGTGTTGAATGGAGGGATAAGGTAGTAAATGGAGGGATAAGGTGGGTGGCATTAAATGAAGGAGGAGGTGGTGAATGAGGGGGATATGACTGGGCAGAGGCTTACGGGAGAGCATTATGAAAATTTGGGGAGGAAGCATTATTTTGAGGGGAGGACAGTATTTCCTATTGTGGATATTTTTTGGTTTGGAGTTTGGGGGAATTGTTGCAGGGGGAACCAGGTTGTTGGGAGTTTTGGTCTCAGGGGCCAGGAATCCTCATGGAATCCTAGAGCTAGGGAGCTGGATAGGCTGCTCCTAGCTGGTTAGGTGGTAAGTTGGTTTTGGGCGGGGTTTGGTCAGAGCATGAAGAAGAGTCTGGGTAGAGCAGCAGAGAGGACAATCAGAGGTCGAAAATTTAGCATTAGATAGAGGTATTTTTATGTACGCATTCTCATGAACATGTGATGGTTATTTAAAATTATTAGCATGTTGTTATTTAAATTTTTGCTGCTTATATGTTGAATGAAAGAAATTACTTATTGTTTATGTGTCAAAGTAATATTATCTGTTTAAATCTATGAATTTTATTAGGCTTAATTAATTTAGGTCCCTACACCATCTAAGTTGACTGTACAACATTGCATCTTGTTCATTACTATACAACATTGCATCTTGGTCATTACTATTACACAGCAACAAGATTTTAATCCTTATTTCCTTCCTTTAAAATTGAGTACGTAAAGATAAAGAATCGGCCATTTTTATGAACCTGAACTATCTCACCCAAGATGATAACGTTCTAGAATAGAATCGTATATTTCCTTGGAAAACTAGGGCACTCTCTTAAGAGAGGTAAAAGGAAGCCCGAATACCTTTTGTGCACCTGGCATGGTCCTGAATCTGAAATGTTGAAGGGTGAATTCCTTGCAGGGAAACATAAATTCATCATTAGTAATTAAACCACAAAAGTTAAACGAGTGTAACTTTAAATAGATGATTTAAGAAAGGAAATTTGTTTACAAAGTTTCACTTAAATTGCGACTTGGGAACCCTGATGTCCCTATCCCATTTGTGTTTTGGTTGAGTGGATGCCCTAGGTCGAAGGGGTAGGTGGGCCAGGAACTTCCTGATGAGTACCCTCGCAACAAAAGGGTCCCATCATTAGATTGGTTACCAATTAGTTTAAATCAAACCTTTTAGGAAATTAAATGAATAAAAAACAATAACATTACAAATACAAACTGCAAGGGTTCGTGTGGTATGTGTAGGTTGAATGCATGAATCAAGTCAGAGTGTCAAGTTAAATATTTGATGCCACAAAGAATGCATTGCTCAAACTATAAACACAGAGTCAAATGCGATATGCCAAATACGTTTATCAACATCTAAAGATGGAATGATTACCTGTGCCGAAGAGAATGCATTGCTCGAAGATTAATTACGGAGTTAATATTTATTCTGAATACCGATCTTTGAATGGTATTTTTCCACCCACAGACAAAGATATTTCAGAATGAAATATGTTAACCCCAAATCTAATTACAAACGCATATAATTGCATGCTCCAGAGTGCTTCTTAACGAATTGTTCGATGCACATAATCCCCACTTTATATTTATATGGATATATATATATATATATATATATATCGAATGGAAATACAATAATCTTTTAAAAGAAATTATAGTCGTAAGAGTCAACTAGTGGTCTGATAGTACCTACANATCCCCACTTTATATTTATATGGATATATATATATATATATATATATCGAATGGAAATACAATAATCTTTTAAAAGAAATTATAGTCGTAAGAGTCAACTAGTGGTCTGATAGTACCTACAGAATGGTGGAACTCCCAAGAAAAAACTCAGTATAACAATACCCAACAAAGGCAAGAAACATTATAATATCTTATCGAAAATAAAAGAAATTCACATAAACATATTATAACATGAAACATACAGTGTGGGTTTTACCCTAACAAGCCAACTTTCTAGACTATAACTCCCGCGCAGTCTCACAGAGACCAACACTAGGTAACAACACATAAAGATAGGGGAAACTCATAAAAGAGAGCAGAGGAAAAACGGAAACCCTACAACTAAAACACATATAAGTTAACCCTAATTAAATATCTGTGCAATATCATTTAATTTGGAAACAAGAAGGAAGAACACCGAGAATTTTTAGGAAGGTTTAGAACAAACAATGGAGAAGTATCCTTACCCGGTTCGAGGAGGGTGTCTAGTTAGCACTTCAATGATCCATTCTTGTTTTTCTCCAGGAAGAACCTCCTCCACATCGTATACACTAGATCAACTCTCCACAGTCATCTTTGGAGAAGTTTCGCAGAGTGACAAAGCCAAAAGGAGGGAACAAAACCTAATTAGACCCTTCTGGAAACAAAGTGAGGAAACAATTAATGAACCATATCTTTCCATGTGACGTTTGGGAGGTGGCCTATTCTAAAATGGACATGAAGGCCATATGACAGGCCTCAGAAGGGACCCTACGCAAAATACCATTAAGTGATTTGACAAAGGATTCAGTGTGACCCTAACAATCACACTCCCATTTCTCACGTTGAGTTAATGCAAAGGAGGGCAGTGACTCATAAATTTTCATTCGTAGCTAGCGAGGGCAAGTTCTCATTTCAGTTATGGTAACATTCAATCGGATTTCATTATACAACTCACAAAGGAAGGTTGTTACCCTTGGACTCCAACGATATATGACCAACCCCTTTAACGCTAAAATGGAACAGGAAATAAACTTGTCCGATCTTTCTTTTTGGGCCAAACTAAGACTAAAATTTATAAAGACACATCTATAGTAAGACTGTGGCTTGTGTAGCAAAATTATATGCATGTTGGGACCCTGTATTCAATGTGACCTGGTATATTTTTCTTACACACATTAATACTATCCAGAAGAATGTGATGTCATCAGGACTTTGAGGAGATACCCAACTGAATAATTTGTATCCTAGAACTATAAGTTATGAAAGGCCTTAATGGCATAGCTCATGAAACATATAAATATATGTAAAAGCATATATAAATGGATTTAATANGATCTTTCTTTTTGGGCCAAACTAAGACTAAAATTTATAAAGACACATCTATAGTAAGACTGTGGCTTGTGTAGCAAAATTATATGCATGCTGGGACCCTGTATTCAATGTGACCTGGTATATTTTTTTTACACACATTAATACTATCCAGAAGAATGTGATGTCATCAGGACTTTGGGGAGATACCCAACTGAATAATTTGTATCCTAGAACTATAAGTTATGAAAGGCCTTAATGGCATAGCTCATGAAACATATAAATATATGTAAAAGCATATATAAATGGATTTAATAATTAGAAGATATATATATATATATATATATATATATATATATATATATATATATATATATATATATACTAGTATGTATTTCGAAACAAGTAATGATATTTTTGAATATTGTTAATACTTCCCACTGATGATAGAAATATCAAGGAATTCAAGAGGCTAGGATTTGTAAGGCCATCCCTAGATATACATGTGACTACTATGTAGCTTGAGTGTCTTCAGGAATATAAACAAGGTAGGAAACTAAAGTCTGTGAGATTTGATTAGAGTTGACGTCTGCACCTTTGACTTGTTCTTACGTATTTTGAATCTGTTGTTGATGAGGAAAGAGAATTAATGTCCCTAACATTTTTTTTATTTTGGTAATTTTGGGGAACATTACATAGGGTGCACCGGTTGCTTTGTTGCACAACAATCTTACTCACACACACACACAACAAAATTCATTCAAACAAGGAAAAGAGAGAAGAGATTTTGAAAAAGTTTCATTAATCGAAATAGAGAAGGATGTCCCCTTTAATAATACATGGAGACTCCTTACAACAATAATTGTTTCTTTTATTTTTGGCGGTTCTCTATGCATTCAGACTGGCGAGAGAATTTTCCCGCAACAATTATTGATAAAATATGACTTCCAATTTATTTTAGACACCACCTTGCTTACTTAGACTCACGAATGCTTTATTACAAATATGGGACTAACGGATGTCGACATAGATCATTAAACTAACATAGAAGTTATTCCCTTTATCACCTTTCTTGCTACTCACTATTGATCCTCTTTTACTCGTTGTCTAAGGAAGGTTGGTGTCCTTCCTTTTGGGCCAATTGAAGGGGGATTCCTCTCCTTGTGGCCCAATTCCTCCTTGTTTAGATCCGGAAGAGTCCCTTCTTCTGAAACCAACTAAGGGAAAATTCCGTTGTACTGTCTCAACTGTCATCCAATTGGCATGCACTGGAGTTTAGAATTGTTTATCAACTAGGTATGAAGCATGGCGTTTCTTGGAATTATACAGTGTTGTTTGCAATGAAAATGCAACCGGAGTTTATTGTTGTGATAAATTATGCACGCCACTATGGTCAACATGTTTTTATGAGTGTTAATATGTTGCACCCTATGGAACCAAAATGAGAGGCATCATTGTGGGTTCTAGAGACTGAAAGCCAATATAGAACTCAAAATGTGAGAAGCCAGTGGAAGAGTGCATGGCCATGTTGTAAGGGTTCCACTTATGCAAAGACTGCATCAGGAGGTATAATTATTTGGAATAGTGGCGGTAATTGAATTATGTTGTGGAAAGGGTCTCAGAGTGGTAATTCACCAAGTGACATCTCTGTTTAAGCATTAATCCAATAGCAAAATGAGAGGCAATCCAGGGTAAGGGATAACGATATTTGATTGTGTCTTGGATGAGGTCATGGTAAGTGGTATCTAGATAATGTTCAGTAGTTTCCTGATTTGGAATAATTAAAGCTAAAATGGTGCAAGTGGAGGAGGAGTATTAATGATGGCCAAATTTGGGGAATTGACCCATTTTTCATTTGAGTTTGGTAGTGTCTTGGGTAGCTGGTCAAGATGATGGAGAATTGGGTAATGATGTGTCATGAATGAGATCGATGGATTGAGAAAGAGATTTATAGGGTGGGAGCCTTGTGGGAGATTGAGAGACATTGGAAAATTCCAGGAGGAGAGGGAGTACGAAGAGAGGTGTCGGATTAGTGAAGTTCTTGGGCTGAACATGGTAGGCCAAACACAGAGGAACGTATCTGTGATGAATGACATGATTATTTTCTTCTTTTCCAGGATGTGGCGGGGGGAAGTATGAGTCACTGAATTAATCATATTGGTGCACCCTTCATGTTGAATATTGTACTGATGGGATTTGGCATGGTACACAAATTTTTGGTCGTGGTTGTATGGGAGACCCAACATAAGGTCAACATTGTGTAAAGGTGATACATCAAAGACCATGGTTTCATAGAAGGGGCCAATGGAAAAATTTATTGTGCAACACCAGGAGATAGTGATGCAGGGTCCTCCCTTTTGTACCCAAACAAGATGATAGGGATCTGGCTGGGGGGTGGTGGGAATTTTCATATATTGGACTAGGTCTTCAGAGAATAGATTCTTTTGGTTTCCATTGTTGATAACGAGAGTTTCAAGTTTATGTTTAATTTGGAAGTTATGCCTAAAGAGGGGAATGTTAGTACGACCTGGTTCAGGTGTAGTCATGAGAATGAGGGATGGGTCGACTTCGGTAGGGTTGGTGATAGAGATGACTTCTTGTTATTCGAGAAACTCAGTGGGTGTGGCCTCTACAACCAAATTCTGATGGGGGTAGATATTTTTTATTCCTCGAGTTGGTCTTGTGAAAAATACACCAAACTGCAGTTGTGGGCACTGACGAGGAAGAAGGGTAAGGTTGAGGATGAGAAAGATGTTGGTTGGTAGACTGTGTTCGATTTGGATGATATTGGGTATTAGGGGCTACCTTACTTTCTACGTCCAAGGCCCATAAGAAATACTTGTCCAAAGAGGAACTGTAAAAAATATCAACTTCACGATGAAGAGGAAACAAAAGACTAGCATTAAATTTGATGATTAATACCTCATCAAGATCATTGTTATGGAGATGTATGTGGAAATTTTAGAAGACGTCACTATAGCCTTATACATACTAAGTTGAAAGATGGCAGAGCCACAACTACTAGGAACGAATATTTGGAGATATACTAGGGGATAGAAGCGCTCATTCAATGTGTGACAAAATGCATCCAAAGAATTAATACAACCATTTTTCATAGACTGTGGTGTACTGAGCTCCATGAACAAATCATACTATACCAATTGAGTGTCCCACCAAGTTTCCACTATCCCTTCGAGTTGTAGGCTTGCGATCTGTAATTTTTTGGATTATTCCATCTTGAGGGAAGTCTTGAAGTATGTGGAGAGGATACAGATCCAGGAGTCAACCATCTCTCCATTCATTTTCTGACAAACTTGGGTAATTGAAAACATGTGTCCAACTGCATGGTCACTGGAGTCCAACATTGTCAGAGTGGAAGTAGTTCATGGAGAGCCAATGTAAATTATTCAATGAGATTTAATGTGGCTTCACTAGACTCCTCACTAGAGACTTCTCTTTGAGGTGGCATGGTCATAAATAACTGAAGAGAGGGAGGAAATACTCTTGAAAGCAGAGGGATGAGATACCAAAATGAGACCCTAAGGAGGGAACCTGATTAACCCTAAGAAGGGTGCAATTGTTTCACCAATGAAAAGGCACAGAAGAACCCTGATAAGGGTGACCAAGACATTATAATAAAGATCATGAATAATGAGATGAAGATACCCAAAAAAATTGTGAATCTCATGGATGAAACTTCGTCTTCTCCTTCTTCTTTGTGTGAGGAAACTTTCGCAAGGCACACGCTCTTATACCAATTGATCAGAATGGTGGAGGAAAATTCAAAGGATGCACTTAAAATTGTTTTGTAGAGGGAGAATTCAACAATAGTGACTCAATCCAAGTGGGGCCAAATATTTTCTATGGAGGGTGCACTCAACGCCAGCGACCTCCCTTCCAAAAAGGGTGCACACCTTTTACCAATGTGCACTACTCCCCAAAACTCCCACACAACAAAAAAAAACATGAGGAATGGATAGAGGAGGGAACACTTGCTTGACCAATGCACAATGTCTCCAAAAAATCCCATGCAACAAGAAAAATGTTATCAATGTATAGGGAGCACCAGTTCCTTTGGTGCGCAACAACCTTACTCTCTCACACACACAGAAAAAAAATTACTCAAACGCAGAAAAGAGAGAGGAGACTCAGAAAAAGTTTCATAAATCAAATAAGAGAGATATGTCCCCTTTAATAATACAGGGATACTCATTAAAACAATAATTTCTTCTTTTATTTTATGTGATTCTCTATGCATTCAGGCCAGTGAGAGAAATTTCCTGCAGCAGTTATTGACACATTATGATTGAAAAATTATTTTAGACATCACCTTGCTTACTTAGACTGGATAATTCTTTATTAAAAACATGGGATTGATTGATGCTGACATAGATCAGAAAACTAGCATAGAATTTATTCCCTTTATCACCTTGCTTGCTACTGACTATTGATCCTCTTCTACTCCTTGTCTAAGTAAGGTTCATGTCCTTCCTCTTGGTCCAATTGAAGGGGGATGACCTTCGTTGTGGCCCACAAAAACCATGAAGTGTGAAATGAGACAAACCTGGTAAAGGCCGAAAGGGTTAAAGCTCTGACTCAAAACCCTAACACTTGGAACAATGAGGACCCTACACGTGTACATCCTCACGAAAAATGTCGAGAAAACCTCGTCTCGAGAAGGTAAATACAGGTGGCAGATGAAATATTGCATGACATGCTAGATAATGACAAGAAGTTGGTGGGAATTCAATTAGGGATGGTACTAATACGAGTTTAATAACCTCGTAGAAGATTATGACAACTCCTTTTATGTCAAATGTTGTCCACTGTAGAATACGACAGAGTTAGTGTCAATGTATATCAAATCCCATATTATTATATATGTTGTGTATTAATAGCCAATGTCCCAATCAAACCAAATTAATACACGTGGAAAGTGAAACCCATTAATGTATGATGAGACAATAAAATAGATTGGGGAGACAATTATATGAGGACGTTAGCAAGGATCATAATACAAAATTTGAACACTATGTTAACAAGGACTTGTATCGAATATCAACGTTAACCATAAGAGGGTATTAGAAATAAATAAGCATCGCAAGACCTATACATATGTATAGATATATATAGGTATAGAATCTGACTTGTCCTCAATTCAAAATAGGAATAACCTTAGAATACAAAAACTTAGTGTGTGTATATATATATATATATATATATAAGCTATCTGTTTTCCAAGTCTTATAAAATAGGACTTGGGGTAACCTTGAAAAATATTGTTAAGTATGGAGTTTCTCAACTGACATTAGTATAGAATAAATATAACTTAGGTGGTGAGAAGTTATGGAGGAAGGTATGTAAAATAAATTGGTATGGCTAAATAAATGATATAAATCCAATACATACATCGAAAGGTGAGAATCCAGTGGAAGAGTGCATGGAAATGTTGTAAGGGTGCCACTTCTACAAAGACTGCATAAGTGACATAGACGCCCCCCCACCTCGGTAGGGTCTACTAACCTCTTGGTCTAGGATCTTCGATTTCCTTGAGCTGGATTAGCTCTTTGGGTCCCTGCTAGAACCTCCAAAAAAATAATCCATAGTTCCTTTTCATGAAACTCCGCCCACACAAACAAGCACCAGGCGCAAGCCTCCTCCACATGACCACTACCCATGACCACAGGCCTAACTAAAAGGCCCTTCGTGACTTCAGACGTTGGGTATTTGTATGTGACCTTTGGGTCCCTATTGGAATCTCCAAGAAAATAATCCATAGGTCCTTTTCATGAAACTCCGCCCACATGAACAAGCACCAGGCACAATATTCCTCCACATGGCTACCGACTGTGATCGCACGCCTTTCAAAAGGTGTTTTGTGATTTCACGTATCCGGTCTTTGCATGTGAGTCACCCCTACTCTCTCGACCTCTGAAATAATGATAGGGACCTAGTGCATGCTAGATCCTCCCTTATCCTCCGTCCATATGACCCCTCGCTATGACCTAGGGCCAAACCTTTCAAGCTCTTCGCGACTTCGCATTTCATGAATTCAGAAGTTGGCCTCCTTGTCTTCTCACAAATCTTTTGAGGTTTGATCCTTCGAACTCCTAGATATGATGCCACCTGGACTCTGACGATGGATAGTCCTGATGGTTTCAGAACTTGGGACTTTGCAAAGTCCACTCTCCTATCTTCCTTCAAATGGTTAAGGTGTGTGAAACTTACCTCTAGATCAATGGTTGTTGATCCATGTGCTCAGATCCAATGGTCCAGATCTGATATCCTCCTGCACTCGCTTCTCATTGTCTGGACGTGGGTTCCAATGGTCCAGATCTTTTCCTCTGCTCGATCCAAGAAAAAATGTCTCTCCTCCTCCTGATCATTGGATTTCTTCCCAAACCTAGAAGATTTCCAACGTTTCGACAGTCTCGGCCTTCAATTGTCATCCTGCGAGCCCGACTATTGTGTCTCGACTTCTGCTTTCCCTCCTAAGATTTTGTCAATGAAACTTGACCTTAGTCCTTCGCACACTTGCACTCTGTGTGAAGTTGCATGCTATCTCTCCTGATCTTTCAACTCGCTCAGTATCTAAGGGACTCTCCCCTCTGCTTCCTTACATTACTTTTGGTTCCCTCTTGGGACATTCTGCGCTCGACCCCCTGAGCTTTAGAACTTGGAACAAGTTCTCTCTCTCTGTGCACACTCCTTGCACTCTGACTAGCCTTCAGTTGGTTTTATTTCAACACTTCGTCCGAGTGTTGGCCTGGGGCACTCCTTTCACAGGTCTTTCTCCAGAGTATTCAACAACTCTATAACAACCCTTTCACTCCTTGAAGGGATATAAGTTCCCTCTTGGCAACTTATGCTCAAAAACTCCTTGCCAAGCCGACAGAGTATTCGGTAACTCTTTAAGTGTCTATTCTTAAACATTCTCTTATATTTGAACTCGAAACAGATTTATCCTTGTGAACTCCTTGCACTTTCTCGATGCCCACTTGGTAGAGATATATAGAATCCTCAAGAATTATGTCTTCTCTCTATTCCCTCCTCTGCATAGTCTTTCCTCCAAGGTGTTCAATAACCTTGAGGCTTCTCCCTTGATATTATGATTCCTCTTGTGTGCCCTCCGACACATTCTTTCCTGAAATCCATAGAAACCAGATGTGCACTCTTTGCACTGGCTTACAGAGTCTTCAACACTCTGTCATGCAACCCCTTACATTTAGCCACAAAGAACCCAAACTTGAAATCATAAACTCATAGAATTTTTTTTTTGTCTATACCCTGCAGACAAAATCTAACATACATTTACAGCATAAATTAACACACAAATGACATTCATAGAATACACGTAAACACTCAAAGAATATCTTTGTAAAAATTTATAGAATGCAGTAAAAATTTATCTTTGTATTAATATGAATGCCCATTTACAATATGGGTGCGCTCAAACTGCAACAGAGTCTCGACTCTCTTCTCTCCTCTCCAACATAATCTGCCTTTCTACCTAATGAATCTAGATACAAATATCTTTTTACAAAAAAGGGGTTCCTCGAGACTTTCCCTCCAAGATACCTACTCTCATTTATTTACAATGAATTACAATTAATGGTTGTCTAGTCTGAATCGGATCTAGATCTCCTCGGCCTGTCAACCATTAAGGCAATGCCAACTCTTGTCTACACAATGACATGGCCTTGTCTCTTCCAGCCTTACACATTAAATTAAAATTTAAAATTTTAAATGAGGCCTAATGCCTCGCCCTCCTTGAATGCACATTTTGATTTGTTGTCTAGTTGGCGCGTTGTTGAATTGGAGTGATGCTCCTCCATCATACTCCACTGCTACAAAAAATTCATGATCTCCTTCTCATGAGCTTCTCGGCCTTATTAAAATCCACCTAGATCTCAAACTATTATTTGGAGTTTTCCATATTCTCCACTGCCTTGTTGCTGTTGCTACTTCGCTATTGCTCTTGTAGGTCCTCCTCTATTCAACTCCCTTCTGCTGACATATTCTTGTGATGACCTCAACATCAGCCTGCTTATCTCCTCAATCACCTCCTCTAGCTGCTCCAATGGATGGTTTTCCTTATGCTCCATGTTATACTACAAATCCTCTTTATTTATGGGT
>JASDQU010101988.1:180603-191478 GCA_032191745.1 Picea mariana
AGATTTATCCTTGTGAACTCCTTGCACTTTCTCGATGCCCACTTGGTAGAGATATATAGAATCCTCAAGAATTATGTCTTCTCTCTATTCCCTCCTCTGCATAGTCTTTCCTCCAAGGTGTTCAATAACCTTGAGGCTTCTCCCTTGATATTATGATTCCTCTTGTGTGCCCTCCAACACATTCTTTCCTGAAATCCATAGAAACCAGATGTGCACTCTTTGCACTGGCTCACAGAGTCTTCAACACTCTGTCATGCAACCCCTTACATTTAGCCACAAAGAACCCAAACTTGAAATCATAAACTCATAGAATTTTTTTTTTGTCTATACCCTGCAGACAGAATCTAACATACATTTACAGCATAAATTAACACACAAATGACATTCATAGAATACACGTAAACACTCAAAGAATATCTTTGTAAAAATTTATAGAATGCAGTAAAAATTTATCTTTGTATTAATATGAATGCCCATTTACAATATGGGTGCGCTCAAACTGCAATAGAGTCTCGACTCTCTTCTCTCCTCTCCAACATAATCTGCCTTTCTACCTAATGAATCTAGATACAAATATCTTTTTACAAAAAAGGGGTTCCTCRAGACTTTCCCTCCAAGATACCTACTCTCATTTATTTACAATGAATTACAATTAATGGTTGTCTAGTCTGAATCGGATCTAGATCTCCTCRGCCTGTCAACCATTAAGGCAATGCCAACTCTTGTCTACACAATGACATGGCCTTGTCTCTTCCAGCCTTACACATTAAATTAAAATTTWAAATTTTAAATGAGGCCTAATGCCTCGCCCTCCTTGAATGCACATTTTGATTTGTTGTCTAGTTGGCGCGTTGTTGAATTGGAGTGATGCTCCTCCATCATACTCCACTGCTACAAAAAATTCATGATCTCCTTCTCATGAGCTTCTCGGCCTTATTAAAATCCACCTAGATCTCAAACTATTATTTGGAGTTKTCCATATTCTCCACTGCCTTGTTGCTGTTKCTACTTCGCTATTGCTCTTGTAGGTCCTCCTCTATTCAACTCCCTTCTGCTGACATATTCTTGTGATGACCTCAACATCAGCCTGCTTATCTCCTCAATCACCTCCTCTAGCTGCTCCAATGGATGGTTTTCCTTATGCTCCATGTTATACTACAAATCCTCTTTATTTATGGGTAGATCATCTTGATCCCCCTTGTTGTTTTATTTTTCTATGGTACTAGATGGCCACCCTGCCATAGACTCCTCTTCTGCAGTCTCATCAATGAGTTGTTGCTCAACTTCTTCCTCTTCTGATATATTTTCTTTTGCCAATTCTTCTTGTGCTGATTCAAATCTAGCTTCCTCCAGCTACTCTTCAGACTGGAATTCTGCTTTGATATGCTTGAATGTCTCTTCATGGCAGTCTTTTACTGGCTCTGGATAGTTCAAGAAATCCTTCGTCATGTTCAATTCCTTCTCCCATGGAGTGAGGGTCTCAACTGTGTGCTCTTCTTCTGTTGGGGTAGACATAAATGTCTGCTCCATTTCTTCCTCCTCTATGATACTCACTGTTGGTTTTCTTTCTTCCGATGTTACATCTGCAACACATGCTCCGGMCTTGACTTGGTTTGTTGGCAGGAATATTCGCATTCCTCGAATGATCAGAATGATCCTCTGATCTTCCTCCTTTTTCAGCCATCCTTGCTGATATGAACTCACCTCTGAGTTCATGAGACCCTCAATCAGTCTCATTTCACTTCCCTTGCCCACCTGGAAATCTAAATTTTCATCCYTGCCCACTAGGCAGTTTCTGAGACCCTTCTCTGATCTCTTCTCCACATCATCACTGATAATATTCCCAGTTTCTGGATCACAGATGTGAACCATCTCTTCTATGTCCATGAGGATCTMCACATGCCTCAACCACCTATTTAATAGTTTTTAATGTCCTTTGGCAAACAATTCCTTGACTGGCCACTTCATCTTCTTCTTCATGGGCCACTCATACACCCAATGCACTTTAGCATCCTACTACATTTTAAATGCAAGCTTCTCCATCTGTTCTCTTAACTTGTTGAGCTCTTTGTCTACCTCATCCTTGATTTTCTACTGGAGGTATTATCTTGGACCATGTTCATGGCCTTTAGTAGCCATATTCTTCCTCTACATGCCTTCCTAGCAAGTCTGTTGTTCACTCTACAATCGAGAGCATTCCCAGCTTCTCCTACAACCCACCTAGATGTCAATTGTCTGTTGCCTACATCCAAAAATATCTCCATGGAGAATCAACACCCTACCTTCAGCTTCTGATACCACTGACGGCATCTAACTATCTCCTTTACCTCCTTTTCCTAAAATATATAGACGAAAAATCAGCTATGATACGACCTTGAGGCAGACGCCCCCCAACCTCGACCAGGTTTGCTAACCTCCTGGTCTAGGATCTTCAATTTCCTCGATTTGTATTAGATCTTCAGGTCCCTCCTAGAACCTCCAAGAAAATAATACACAGTTCCTTTTCATGAAACTCTACCCACGCGAACAAGCACCAGGCGCAAGCCTTCTCCATGCGAACATTACCCGTGACCACAAGCCTAACTAAAATGTGCTTCATGACTTCAGATGTCGGGTACTTTTATGTGACCTTCGGGTCCCTACTGGAACCTCCAAGAAAATAATCCACATGTCCTTTTCATGAAACGCCTCCAACACGAACAAGAACCAGGCACAAACCTCCTCCACGCAACCATCAATTGTGACCACATGCCTATCAAAAGGTATTTCATGATTTTGTGTATTATATCTTTGCATGTGAGTCACCCTGACTCTCTCGACCTTTGAAATCCTAACAGGGACCTAGTGCATGCTAGCTCCTCCCTTATCCTCCATCCATATGACCCCTCACTATGACCTGGGGCCAAACCTTCCAAGTGCTTCGCGACTTCTCATTTCAAGAAGTCGAAAGCTGGCCTCCTTCTCTTCTCACAAATATTCCGAGGTCCGATCCTTAAAACTCCCAGATATTATTCCACTTGTCCTCCGACAATGGACAGTCCCGATGGTTTTCGAACTTGGGAATTCACAAATTCCACTCTCATATCTGCCTTCAAATGGTTAAGGTGCATGCACCTTACCTCTAGATCAACGACTGTTGATACATGCACTCAGATCTAATGGTCTAGATCTGATCTCATTCTACACTTGCTTCTCGTTGTCTATATGTGGGTTCTAACAGTCGAGATATTTTCCTCTGATCGATCCAATGGTAGTTGGCACTCCTCCTCCTGAGATTTCTCTTTCTTCCCAGACTTGGAATATTTCCAATGTTTCGATGGTCTCGACCTTCGATTGTCCTCTTGCGAGCCCGACTGTTGTGTCTCGACTTCTACTTTCCCTCCTAAGATTTTGTCAATGAAACTTGACCTTGGTATTGTGCACACTTTCTCTCTACATGAAGTTTCATGCTATCTCTCCTGATCTTTCAACTCACTCAGTCTCTACGGGACTCGCCCCTCTTCTTCCTTAGAATACTTCTAGTGCCCTCATGGCACATTATGTGCTCAACCTCTTGATATTTCAAACTTGGAACAAGTTCTATCTCTCTACGCTCACTCCTCGCACTCTAACTAGCCTTTAGCTTGATGAATTTCAACGCTCCGTCTGAGTGTTGGCCTGGTGAACTCCTTGCACAGGTCTTTCTCCAGAGTATTCAACAACTCTGTAAGAACCCTTTCACTCCTTGAAGGGATATAAGTGCCATCTTGGAAACTTATTCTCAAGAACTCCTTGCTGAGCCAACAGATTATTCAATAGCTCTGTAAGTGTCTTTCCTTGACACTTCTCTTATATCTGAAATCGAAATAAAGTTCTCCTTTTTCACTCCTTGCACTCGCTCAATGCCCACTTGGCACAACTATACAAAATCCTCAACAATTTTGTCTTCTCTCTATGCCCTCCTCTGTACAGTCTTTCCTCCAAGGTGTTTAGTAACCTTGAGGCTTCTCCCTTGATTTTATGATTCCTTTGGTGCTCCCTCCAGCACGTTCTTTTGTTGAATTCCACAGAACTTAGATGTGCACTCTTTACACTAGCGCATAGATTCTTCAACACTGTGTCATGCAACCCCTTGAATTTAGCCACAAAGAACCTAGACTTGAAATCAGAAATTCACAGACATCAAATTTAATTTTTCTATACCCTGCAGACAGAATCTAACATACATCTATAGTGTAAATTAACACACAAATGACATTCATCGAATACACATAAACACACAAAGAATATCATGTAGGAAAAACTGCTCTTTTTATTAATATGAATGTCCAATTACAATATGGGTGAGCTCGGACTGCAACATAGTCTCGAATCTCTTCTCTCCTCTCTAACATAATTTTCCTTTGTACCTAATGAATCTAGATACAAAGAGCTTTTTACAAAAGAGGGGATCCTCGAGCCTTTACCTCCAAGCTACCTACTCTCATTTATTTACATTGAATTACAATTAATGGTTGTCTAGTCTGAATCAGATCTATATCTCCTCAACCTGTCAACCATTAAGGATACACCAACTCTTGCTTACACAACGACATGGCTTTGGCTCTTCCAACCTTACACATTAAATTACAATTCGAAAATTTAAATGAGGGCTAACGCCTCTCCCTCCTTGAATGCGCTCTTTGATGTGTTGTCTAGATGGCGCATTGCTGAGTTGGAGCGATGCTCCAGCATCAATCAGAAGGTATAATTATCTGGTGTAGTGTTGGTAATTGAATTTGGCTATGGAAAGGGTCTCAGAGTGGTAAGTCACCAGGTGACCTCCCTATTTATGCATTGCTCGAATAGAAAACTAAGAGGAAATACAGGGTGAGGGATAGCGATACTTAATTGTGGCTTGGGTGAGGGCATGGTAAGCGGTAACTAGATGATGTTTGGTAGTATCCTTCATTGGAATAATTAAACATAAAGAAACACAATTGGAGGAGGAGTATTAACGATGGCGAGATTCAGGGAATTGACCCATTTTTTGTTTGAGTTCGGTAGTGTATTTGGTAACTGGTCGATATGATGGATCATTGGGTAATTATGCATCATGAACAAGATAAATGGATTGAGAAATGGCTCAAGAGGGTGGGAGCCTTCTGGGAGACTAAGATACATTGGAAAATTCTAGGAGCAGAGGGAGCACAATGGGAGGTGTCGGATTTGTGAGGTTCTCGGGATAAACATGGCGCGAAAAAAATAGAGAAATGTCTTTGTGGTGAATGACATGGTTAGTTTATTCTTTCTCGAGATGTGGTGGGGGGGGGAAGTATCAGGCACATAGGTGCATCCTTCATGTTGAAGATTGTATTGATGGGATTTGGCATGGTACATAACTTTTCATTCTTGTTGGTATTGGAGACCTAGCAAGAGGTCAGCACAGTCTAAAGGTGATACATTGCAGACCATGATGTCGTGGAAGGGGTGTAATATCCTCAAATTTTAGAAAATTAAATTCTATGTTGAATTTTGAAATAAATTTATGTTTTTGGAAAATTCAGATTTAGAAATTTGTTTCCATTTATGGAAAATCTGAATTTGGAATTTTTGATTATGTAATTAATTATTTGATGACTATTGGGAAAAGATTAGACTTTTCCAACTATCCTCTTTTATTGTAAAAATGTGTGAGATAATTTTTTAATAAATTTAATGATGGAATAAAAATGGAACAACCAGGTGAAAAGTAGATGACCATGACTCCATGAGTGGGGAAGAGGTTTGAGTTACCTCAAGGTTTATTTTTACAAGTGGAAAAATTTGAATTTGACCACTAGCAACCCCTAAAAATCAGGGATTTGTAAAGCTGTGAATTTCCCCAAGGAGGGAAAGGAATGAAATACCTAGGCACAAGAATATATACAAAATATGTGGGAGGCAAGATGTTGTTTAGTATATTGGGAGGAATTGAGAAATTGTTTGTTGCTATGAGAACTGTTAGTGTAAGGAAAATACTTTTCTAAAATATTGACGATGACTATAGATAAGAAGGATAATTATGTTTTCCCTTATGGACTCATCGTGGGGTGATTAGGACAAGTGATTGTGGTTTTATGTTCTTCGGTTGGGTGGGACATGGATATTCCATTTGTTTCCCATCATCAACATTTTCAGATATGTATTTCAACTGTGTAATTAAATTTGGTACTATGCTAATGATGTTTAGTATTTATACAATTGTTGTCATATCTTTGTTATTGTATTTATAAACAAACCTATTTGAAAGCACTATTTAATCATATTAATTGATATGGTTGCCAACAATGTAAAGTAGTGTAGTAGTCTCTTATTAACATTATAGTTTTATGTATATGTGAATATAGACATATCTGAGCATGAACAAAACTACCGTATATTTGCTACTATTATGACAAGTAAACGAATAACAATTCCAATATAATATGTTATTAATAGTTTATTAAATATATATGAAACAACTATATATAAGCATAAACATAACTAATTTACAATTGCTTCCATTATTCCAAACAAAAGAATAATTGTCACAATATTTTTTTGTCAAATATGAAGGAAAGATACATGATACAATAGAGTACAAGTATTTTGAAAAAAGTGGCATACTTTTTCTTTACCATCAGTAGTTCAAATTTACAATTGAATTTCTCAACTTACCAGAACTCCCTATCTAAAAGAAAACAAAAATATAAACGGACTACATATAATTGTCCACAAATTCTCACAAGGATTGGTGGAAAAATGGAACCCGAATACCTTTTGTACGTAGGCTGAGTGCCTCATAAAGTGTATGGGGTTCCTCTCAAACCTGTAACAAAACAGATAAATAACTTTTAGTAAATTATTAATGTATAATATTATTAAATATGCAACAAAGTAAAGAATTAAATTGTTTAACTTGGGTTTCGATGCTGAAAGGATCATCCTCGCCAACTTGTGAAGGCAGTAATCCAAGACAAAAGTGGGTGCATTGTTTGCTTGATGGGCTCCCTCGCAAGACCAACAAGGACCCATCATCAGTGCATATACTCGTGAAATAATTATCAATTGCGCAACAAAATAATCATAAGCAAGTATGTTCTGTAGATTACATTATTGAGAAAGTAAAAGATCGACAAAGAAAGAGGGATACCACAGAAACAATAAGTGAGATTATAATAACTGACAATCATTACTTTGGAAAGATTAATTTAAGTATTGATAGAAGGCTGAAGCCACTATGGAAGAATTTTACTTTAGCCACAGTTACTTTATACACAAGGATAATTTCTAAACAAAGCTACTTTATACACAGACAAAGAATTACTATTGACATTCTGGAAAGTCATACAAACTATAAAATTAAAGAAACCTTGAATTGGAAATTACCACAGTGACGCGAGGAGGCGATATGAGTACCAGAAAGATTCATTAAATATTTGTTAAAATAAATACACAACTAAATATGAGTTTTAAACAAACAAGAGTATCATGTACGGTTCAAATAGAGTTGTTGAAGGAACTCAAAATCCTCAAGAATTGTGTATGGTTTGTACCCAAATCCGTCAAGTTATTATCCTAGAGTGAAAATCTTGATGGAGATAGGGCATGATACTTAGTGAGGATTATTTTTTTTAAAAACAGTCAAATCTTATGTAAGGAGGCACGCTATACCATTCAAACGACTAACATTTTTACCTAAATCACAGAGTGCAAAGTAGATGAGAAACCTGTAACAAAACTCTTAAGTGTATAAATATTTAAATACAGTACGTTCGAAGTTAATGGCACATGGAAATTCTGCCTGGCCACAAAAATTATGAGAAGGACCTTTTAGATAAAATAAACCATGCAAAAAAACACGGTGAGGCTACGCTCACTTATGTATTATTAAATGAAGATGGATTACATCCTTATATAGGAAAAGACTCTACTGAGTCGGTTACATGAAAACCAAGGACAACTAGACTCTTAACTGAGAACTGACTCTTAACACGCCTACAACTGACTCTCACAACTGAAGCTTATAACTAGTGCTTATAACTGGCGCTTACAACTGGCACTTTCTCCATTATTTCCAAGTCTCCCCCTTAATGGAGAATGTATTGACTTCTACACCTAACATCTCCCTAAACAGTTCAAACTTAATCTTTCCAAGAGGCTTAGTGAAAATATCAACAACATTTTCACTAGTATTACAATACATAAGAGTTATTTCATTTGACCGCAACTTTTCTTGAACAAAATGATACTGAGCTTCAACATGCTTTGTCCTTGCATGAAAAATTGGATTCTTCGTAATATTGATTGAACTTTGATTATCACATCTGATCATCATAGGTTCTTTTTGTTCTTCACCAACATCTTGAAGAAGTCTTCTTAACCAAACAACTTCACAAGTTGCTGCACACAAGGCTTTATATTCTGCTTCAGTAGAAGACAAAGATACAGTAGGATGATTTTTACTGCTCCATAAAACAACCTCGGATCCAATGCTGAACGCATATCCAGTGGTTGATCTTCGATCATCCAGATTTCCGGCCCAATCAGAATCTGAATAACCTATCAACTCAACATTAGATGCATCATTATACTTAATACCATAATCAAGTGTACCTTTTAGATACCTGAGTATTGCCTTTGCTGCATTCCAATGGCTTTCATGAGGTTTCGCCATGAACTGACTTAACACACTGACTAAATATGAAATATCAGGTCTGGTTGTGGTGAGATAATTTAGACTACCCACCATCTGTCTATACACAGTGTCATTCACCTCCTTCGAGCCATCATCACAAGACAGTTTCACATTCTGTTGCATGGGAACAATAGAAGGCTTACACTGATCCATTTTAAATCTATTAAGTATTTCTCTGATATACTTACTCTGACAAACAAAATTTTGGCCTGCATTTCTCCAAACTTCAAGACCTAGGCAGTAATGTAACTCAACAAGATCTTTCATTTCAAATATGTTTGATAACTGCTTCTTGATTTCATCAATTAACTTCTCTGCATTTCCTGTAATTATTAAATCATCAACATATAATGAAATCAATACTATATACCCCTGTTCATCAAATTTGGTATACAGATTTGGATAACTTTTGCTCTGCATAAAACCCTGTTGAAGAAAGAAAGAGTCTATCTTCTCATACCATGACCTAGGTGCCTATTTTAGTCCATACAATTCTTTCTTTAACTTACACACTAAGTGTTCTTGCCCCTTTTCAAAAAACCCTTTAGGTTGAGTAAGGTAAACCTCTTCCTTTAACTCACCATTCAAAAATGCAAATTTAACATCTAACTGATGCAACTTCCAATGATACTTTGTAGCTAAGGCGATTAACATTCTAATAGTATTCAATTTAGCTATTGGTGCAAATGTTTCAGCATAATCAATACCTTCTATTTGTGAATACCCCTTTGCAACCAGTCTAGCCTTATACTTATCTATACTACCATCTGATTTAAACTTGGGTTTGNGTATTCAATTTAGCTACTGGTGCAAATGTTTCAGCATAATCAATACCTTCTATTTGTGAATACCCCTTTGCAACCAGTCTAGCCTTATACTTATCTATACTACCATCTGATTTAAACTTGGGTTTGTATATCCATTTGCATCCAATGGGCTTCTTATGTTTAGGCAATTCAGTCAATTCCCAAGTATTGTTTTTCATTATAGATTCATATTCTTCCTCCATTTCATTTCGCCATTCATCATGTTCATTAGCTTCATCAAAATTCATGGGTTCTATGACATTTGAAATGCTACTCACTAGGGCATAGTCTTTATCCCTTTAAAGAAGTTAAATCTGTCTTGAAGATCTTCTCAACTGATTATCTTCCTCCCCAATTTATGAAGATCTATCTTCACTGCTAGGTGAACTATGAATACTTGAATTTTCCATATCATTAAGTCCTTCTTGCTGTTGTTGTTGCTGTCATTGCGAGAATGGCTGTTGTTGTCGTTGCGGGGATGGCTGTTGTTGTGTGGGATGCTTCTACTGCTCTTCTTTAACTCCTTCATCAAGAAGTCTCTGCCATTCCTCATGACTGTTGTCCTCATGATTTCCTGCTTCCTGCTCATGGAAAAGTACATCTCTACTTGCAAATACTTTGTGAGTAGCAAGACCAAACAATTTGTATGCTTTAAATTCAGAACAGTACCCAATGAAAATACATTTAGTGGCTTTAGCATCCAATTTCCTCCTATTCTCCTTTGGAATATGTGCAAAATCCTTACCCCAAAATACTTTCAAATTATTAACTGGAGGTTTGGAACCATACAAGGCTTCGAAAGGAGTAACATTATCAAGACACCTTGTTGGACTTCTATTCTTTAAATAAACTGTAGTATTTATGGCTTCAGCCCAAAATGCATTTGAGATATTCTTACCTTTCATCATACTGTGTGCACACTCTACCAGAGTTCTGTTTTTCCTTTTGGTGACTCTGTTTTGTTGTGGAGTGTGAGGTACTGTAAACTGTTGTACTATTCCATTATCTTTGCAATATTTGTTGAAGTCCCCTGATTTATACTCTCCCCCTTGATCTGAACGAAGAATTTTGATGGATTTTCTTGTCTTCTTTTCCACCATGGTTCTGAATTCCTTAAAGTACTCGAAAACATCACTTTTTCGTCTAAGGAAGTAAACACATGTGTATCTCATGCAATCATCAATAAATAACAGAAATTAAAATGCACCTCCTAAAGACCAAGTCTGCATAGGCCCACAAACATCAGTATGCACAATATCTAACACGTATCTCTTTTTCTTATCAGGATTAGAGGGGAATTCATCTCTGTGCATCTTTCCTAATGCACATCCATCACAAGCAACCTTCTCATTCTTTAACATGGGAAGTCCTTCAACCATATTCTTTTTCTGT
>JASDQU010101988.1:204571-219934 GCA_032191745.1 Picea mariana
TGTGGATTACGATATTTGTTTGACCAACCAAAGCTCAATGCTAGACAAGCTAGATGGATGGACCTCCTTAGCAAATTTGATTTCGACATGAAACACATTAAAGGGAAGGAAAATAGGGTGGATGATGTCCTTAGCAGAAGCATGAAAACAATTCACCTGGCAGCGGTGAGTACCTCTGAGACAGATGTCAAGAACAGAGTCAAAAATGCACAGGAGATAGATCCCTTCGTTCAGACTATGACCCTGTACCTACAGCAAGAACCGACTAGAGCATAATATGAAGGCTACCAGATGACCGAAGGAGGTCTTCTCACTTACAGAGATAGACTATACATTCCAAATGGTGACGACTTGAAGAGGTTCATTATGGATGAACTACATAAAAGACCATACACTGGTCACCCAGGATACCAGAAAATGATCACTGCCACACAGAAACAATTTTATTGGCCTGGATTGAAGAAATACATAGCCAAATATTTGGCCCAATGCAGAGAATGCCAACAGGTTAAAGCAGAGCATCAACACCCAGCAGGACTATTACACCCTTTACCCATCCCAGAATGGAAATGGGAAACCATCTCCATGGATTTTATCACTGGATTGCCAACTCCAACCAAACAGAATGGCGTCATTATGGTAGTGGTGGATAAATTGAGCAAGTCTGCTCATTTCATCCCCGTCAAATCAACCTGCAAGGTGATAGATATCACTCAGGTATTCATGAAAGAGGTATTTCGACTGCACAGTATGCTGAAAGAGATAGTGTCTAACAAAGACACAAAATTTACTTCCAATTTTTGGATATCACTAATGGCTGGTTTAGAGACCAAATTGTTGTTTAGCACTGCCTATCACCCTCAAACCGATGGACAGACAGAAAGAGTGAATCAAATATTAGAGGATATGTTAAGGATGCATGTAATACATCAACCCGGGAAATGGGAAGACTACCTGCCATTGGTAGAATTCACCTACAACAATGACTACCAAGAATCCTTAAAGATGAGTCCCTTCGAGGTCCTCTATGGTAGACCGTGTAATACTCCAGTCAGCTAGAGTAATCCTGTAAATAGGATTTCTTTTGCACCCGACATGTTGAAAGAAATGGAACAGCAAGTGACTCAGATAAAACAAAATCTGAAGGTCACTCAGAACCGACAGAAAATTTATGTTGATCAAAAGAGAATTCCAAAAGAGTTCAAAATGGGAGACCATGTATATCTCAAAATTAATCCCAGAAGGAGTTCCCTGAAAATGGGAGATTGTGCCAAGTTGGCACCCCGGTATTTTGGACCCTTTGAGGTTCTAGATAGAGTGGGACTTGTATCCTATCAGCTTGCACTTCCTCCCATAGTAAAATCACATAATGTTTTGCATGTTTCATTATTGAAGAAATATGTACATGATGTTAATCATATAATTGAATGGTTTGTGATCCAGGTGGAATCCGAGGGAGAATTTCTACCAGAACCCCAATGCATACTGGACAGAAAGGAAACCCCTCTCCAGAACCGAACCATTGCACAGGTCAAGGTGTAGTGGAAACATTTTGGCCCAGATGAGGCTACATGGGAAATGGAGGATGCCATGAGACAGGCATATCCGATTTTGTTTACTTCTGTACATTCAATTCATGTTAGTAGATAAGAACATTGAGGAAGATGTTTATTTTTAAGGGGGAGGGAATTGTAACACCCTGTTTCCCCTAGTTTGTAAAAATAACGGGACTGGCCAAGAACTATGGAAACTCATAAATGTGAATAGGTGATGTGAATGGACCTTATGGAAAAGGTCAATAAATGTGAATAACATTATGAATTTATATTGCAGGACTGCTGAGAGGGGATGTGAAGAAAAAGATACCACGATGGCGGTGGAAGGCACCTAGAAAGGTGGCATTAACTTCCACCGAGAATTAATACCGTATTCGGACTCCACTGGCCCAGAGAACCAAAAGTGGCTCATTGGCCCCAAATTAAATGTCTCGTAGGCTGGTAGGTAGATGGCTTAATGAGGGATGGGAGGTGAACCGCCCATCCGTAGAGCCTTCAGGCCTGACCAGCGCGAGGGTAATCGCGCCACACACAACCTCGCAAGAGGATAAGGCGTAGGGTAGAAGCGATTGGGGGGCAGACACGAGGGGAGAACTCTGGCGATATGCAGAGTGAGTGATAGCAGAGAGGAAGGATTGCAACCTTCTCTCCTAGTCACTAGCAAATAGAGATGCATTCTCACAGCATCGTGGTCTCAGCTCGAGGGTGGCTAGTGGTAAATCCGCTGGGAGTCTCTAAGCCTATAGTTGGGTGGAAACGAGCACCCCTCTTAGCAGTTGCTTGACCCCTGGTGTTATTTCTGATAAGTGTTTTTCCTCTGGCATCTTGAAATATATATATATGTTTATTCTAATGATTATGCCCATAAGCTGTGAAACTGTGAATGATTTCATTGTAAGAATGTCTGTAGGATGTTTTGATCAATACTAGTAGATGCATGTTTATAATGGAAAGACTACGTCTGGCTTATGTTTTCATAATTCACTATTTATATGCTTACCAACCTAACTCACACCACGTGTCTGATTCATGGGAGAAAGGTACTCTTATATACCTCAGGTAGTACCCTCAGTGAATCTCCCCATAGAGATACCTTCCTTGAAAATCCCATCAAGAACTGAGAAAAAGAATGTGAAGGTGCAAGGCCTTAGTAACCCTGCATGAAGAGGAATGACCCTCTTGAAAAACCCGAGATGGCAGCATAACGATGAAGTATTGAATCAACGGACGAGATCATGTCAGGAGATCTGTGTTCACTAACAACCGTCAGATCAGAAGGACAAGATAGAGTGTCAAGTGCCTTAACCTTGATAGGAGGTGATCAACGGACGAGATCCCGTCGTGAAATCTGCGGTCACACACGACTGTTAGATTGGTAGGAGAAAGTAAGGTGTTAAACGCCTTACCACTTGGTTTCTCGATGTCTTCATGGGTAGCGAAGAGATCTGGACCGTAGATCCCCAAGGTCCACGTGTCATAAGATATCCCATTTCAGGAAAATAGAAATCACAGAATCGGGATTCCTGTTGACAAGAGTTCGGGATTTTCCATGGTGAAAACCCCGGGATAGATCTGAGTCGTCCGATTGATGGAGGCCACGCGTCGTGAGATCTCCCATTTCGGAAAATCGGGAATCATGAGATCGGGAGTCTTGGTGACAAGGGATCGGGATTGTCTTGGGTGGAAACCCTGGAGCAGTTGTGGACTGTCCGATTTAAGGAGATGACATGTCGAGAGATTACCCATTTCGGGAAATCTTGAATCAGGGATTCGGGAGTCCTGTTGACAATAGGTCGGGATATCTCCTTGATAAATCCTAACGGAAGAGAGGCTATGGTCGTATGGGAAGAGGTCATATTGACCAGTGCTTAACCCAAGGGGATAATCACCGATTGAGGCTCATTCAACACTTCGACGTTTCAACATTCGGGATACCGAAGGGGATGTTCCCCTGTGCTCTCAAACCCTGAATTCCAGACTTATAAACCTCGAGATGTTAGCATGTGGTTAGGATGTGATGAATGGTCAGGATCCTCTCAGAGGATCCTGGGACTGGGATGACCGTCAGATGTGAGGAAGAGATGCCAGCTTTACATTGGGCGTGAATGCACATTAGGATAAGTAATGAGCAGATCTGGATGGCCAGAGTCCACCCTCCCAGATCTACGGCTGAGGTTTCATTCCGGAGCCCCCTTGTTGTTCTGCCTTTAGCATTGGGGGGGGGGNTGAGGGGGGGGGGGGTCAGGAATAGTGTGTTGTGTGAAATGGGGCCCCCTCCTGTCCTGTTGATTACCGTGTCGCGTTCCCCCGCTGCCACTGGTACTCCACTTAACCACGCGACAGGGAATGTTCTCATTGGCTATTCTCTATCCATGTTGGGATTTGACCCTATTGGCCATTTTCTATCCCTGTAGGGATTCGTCCCTATTTGACGGTCGCTAGCCCTGTCGGGGTTCGGTGGTTTCAAAGTTTAATGTTTCGACATCACTGTAGCACCGAGGCATGAAATGCAAAGAGGCACTGCAATTAATTGAACTATGACCATGACCCGCGACCACATGGGAATGGGGAGAGGGAAAGAGCTAGCTTGCGCTAGGCCTCCATAGGTAATTCGAGGGTTCTGATTCAGCAAAAATCAACGAAAAAATCTGATTGAGGTAGTGGGTATGTGACAAAAAACAAAACGAACAAACCATATTATGGAAGACATGCTGCGAATGTATGTAAGAACAAAACCAACTAACTGATAGGAGTATCTTCACTTAGTTGAAGTTTCTTACAACAATGGTTATCAGACATCATCTAAGATGAGTCCCTTCGAAGCATTATACAGAAGGAAATGCACAACCTCGATTATTTGGGAAAATATAGTTGAAAATATTATGGTAGGATTTAAAATGCTCTAGGAAATGGAGAGAATGGTAAAAAAAGTACAACAGAACTCAAAAGAGACCCAAGACCGATATAAAAGCTATGTAGATTTAAAAAGAAGACATGAGGAATTTCAAATTGGGGATCATTTATATCTAAAATTCAAACCAAGAAAGAGTTCTCTAAAGATAGGAAATTGTTCAAATTTGGTACCAAGGTTTTGTGGCCCCTTCGATATTTTAACTCGAATCAGACCTATGGTGTATCAACTAGCACTTCCTGCAAATTTAAAAGTTCATAATATTTTCCATGTGTCATTACTAAAAAGGTATATTCATGATCCTACTTGCATCATTGATTGGAACTTGGTGCAAGTGGAACTAGAAGGTTAGTTCCAAGCGAAACCTCTGCGCACTCTGGATAGGAAAGAAAAAGTACTACGGAACAGAGCCATCACCCAGGTAAAAGTGCAATGGAAGCACTTTAGTCGTGAGAAGGCCACTTGGGAATTGGAAGAATATATAATGAAATATTATCCAACGCTATTTTGAGAGAGGAGTGAACACTAAGGATAGTGTTCTACTTAAGGGGGAGACGATCTAATATCCTCAAATTTTAGAAAATTAAATTCTATGTTGAATTTTGAAATAAATTTCTATTTTTGGAAAATTTGGAGTTGCAATTTTTTTTCCATTTATGGAAAATACGAATTTGGAATTTTGGATTATGTAATTAATTATTTGATGACTTTTGGGAAAATATTTGACTTTCCCAACTGTCCTATTTTATTGGACACATGTATGAGATAATTTTTTAATAAATTTAACGATGGAAGACAAATGGAACAACCATGTTAAAAATAGATGACAATGACTCCATTAGTGGGGAAGAGGTTCGAGTTATCCCAAGGATGATTTTTACAAGTAGAAAAAGTTGAATTTGACCACTAGAAGCCCCTAAAAATCAGGGATTTGTAAAGCTGTGAATTTCCCCAAGGAGGGAAAGGAATGAAAGACCTAGGCACAATAATATATACAACATATGTGGAAGGTAGGATGTTGCTAAGTATGTTGGGAGGAATTGGGAAATTGTTTGTTGTTATGAGCATTGTTTTTGTGAGGAAAATCAATTTCATAATTGTTGATGGTGACTATAGCTAAGGAGGATAATTCAGTTCGCCCATATGGACTCATGGTCAAGCTAGGGGGTGATCAGGACAAGTGATTGTGGTTGTTTTGTTCTATGGTTGGGTGGAACGTGGTTGTTCCATTTGTTTCCCAACATCATATTTTTTAGATATGTATTTCATTTTTGTAATTAAATTTGGTACTATGCTAATGATGTTTAGTATTTATACAGTTGTTTCCATATTTTTGTTATTGTATTTATAAACAAATTTGTTTGAAAGCACTATTTAATCATATTAGTTGATATGGTTGCCAACTATGTAAAGTAGTGTAGTAGTCTGTTATTAACAATATAGTTTTATGTATATGTGAATACAAACATATATGAGCATGAACAAAACTAATGTCTATTTGTTGTTATTATGACAAGTAAAAGAATAACAGTTCCAATATAATATGTTATATATATAAGCGTAAATAGCACTACTTTACAATTATTTCCGTTATTCCAAACAAAAGAATAACATTCCCAATATTGTTTTTTCAAATATGAAAGAAATATACATGATACAGTAGAGTACAAGTATTTTGACAAAAGTAGCATACGTTTTATTTACCATCAGTAGTTCAAAGTTACAGTTGCAAAAGTAGCATACGTTTTATTTACCATCAGTAGTTCAAAGTTACAGTTGATTTCCTCAAGTTACCAGAACTCCCTATCTAAGAGAAAACAAAAATATAAACATAATGATATAATTGTCCGTGAATTCTCACAAGGACTGGTGGAAAAATGTAACCCAAATACCTTTTGTGTAGTTCAAAGTTACAGTTGATTTCCTCAAGTTACCAGAACTCCCTATCTAAGAGAAAACAAAAATATAAACATAATGATATAATTGTCCGTGAATTCTCACAAGAACTGGTGGAAAAATGTAACCCAAATACCTTTTGTGGAGTAGTTGAGTGCCTCTCCAAGTGTATGGGGTTCCTCTTAAACCTGTACCAAAACAGATAAATTTTTTTTTGTAAATTATTAATGTACAAAATTATTAAATATGCAACACAGTAAAGAATTAAATTACTTAACTTGGGTTTCAATGCTGAAAGGAGCATCCTCACCAAATTGTGATGCCATCAATCCAAGATAGAGAAGGGAAGTGGGTGTGTTGTTCACCTTGGGTTCCCTCACAAAAGCAACATGGACCCATGATTAGTGCATATACTAGTGAAATAATTATCAATTGTGCAACAAAAAAATCATAAGCAAGTATATCCTGTAGATTAAATTATTGACAAAGTAAAAGATCGAAAAACAAACAGGGATACCACAAAAAAAAATAAGTGAGATTATAAAAATCGACAATCATTACTTTGGAAAGAGTAATTTAACTATTGATAGAAGTATGAAGCCACTGTGGAAGCATTTTAAATTATCTACAGTTACGTTACAAACAAGGATAATTTGAAAACAAAGCTACTTTATACACAAAAATAGAATTACTATTGACATTCTGGACAATCATACAAACTATGCAATTAAAGAAGCCTTGAATCGGAAATTACCACAATGACACGAGGAGGAGATATGAGTATTAGAAATATTCATTAAATCTTTATTAAAATATTTATACAAAACTAAATATGGGTTTTAAACAAATAAGAGTATCTTGTAGGGTTCAAATAGAGTTGTCAAAGGCACTCGTGATCCTCAAGAACTATGTATGGTTTGTACCCAAATCTGTCAAGCTATTATCCTAGAGTGCAAATAATGATGGAGATAGGGCATGATACTCCTCAACGAAGATTATTTTTTTAAAAATAATCAAACATTGTGTAAGGAGGCGCAGTATACAATTCAAACGACTAAGTTTTTTCCATAAAATCACAGTGTGCAGAGTAGATGAGAAACCTGTAACAAAATTTTTAAGAGTATGAATATTTAAATAGAGCACGGTCGAAGTTAAAGGTAGAAGAAAACTATACCTGGCTAGGACCTGAATTAGGTTACGCGATAAAAAGATTTAACACTATTGATCCCTATTACACAGAAATAAATCCCATAAACGTATGGCATATATAGAAGAACAATGAACACATGACTTTACACAGAGAAAAGTATTGTACAAACATAGATAAAATGAACATGCACTCTGCATAGAGAGAGGGACGTTTTTCAAAGAAATATATTGCATAGACAGAGGGATAGAACATATGCGTTCTACTAAGATAGAGAGGAAATCCACAGAGAATATAATTTCTTAGACAGAGAAGCACAATACACACACACAAAGTAGACATAGAGATAACCCATAAAAACACAAATTCTACATAGACAGAGGATTGTTAGCACAGTGGGTGCAATATGCAGAGTATAGGAAAACACCGTGAATCGTCGCTATGGGGATAAAAAATAGAAAGGAAGGCTTGATACAAAGCATGCACGAAATACCAGGAAACGAGTCATGCAACTACTTTTCGAAAAAAATCCTTTCACATAGAACCACTACCTTGAAACCTATTTTAAACACTACTATACCGTAATGATGATTCTAGAGAGTAAGGTGTTCAGAGGGAAGAATTATTATGTACTACCCGAGGGAGAATTGCTGCTACATCATAAAATGGACTGACTAAATGGCCATCTTCCTCACTACTATAGAGTCGAACCAATTACCAATGAGCAAATGTTACTTATTACCACAAATCCAAACCAATTACCAATGTAATGTTTCTACTTTCTACCACAGAGCCGAGCAAGGGTGTCTTCATGGCCTATGCTACCTTTCTACCACAGAGGGAGAGATGAATAAGGTTACCCTCATGGTATTTTTACCTTTCTACCAAAGAGCCGGGAAAGTCTACCATCACAACGACAAAACACACAGAGTGACAAAACCAAATGGAATGACTATGAGGGAAATGGAACTTCGTGCCTCTCGATTTTGGGTAATGTTGAATAGTACACTATACCATGTGAATCCAACTCAAGTGGAGATATTGGAGTGGGTTTTTCCCTATGGGCTAGACTGGAAGGAGTAATCGTGTCCTGACACCATTAATGGAAAATGACCAGCTTATCACCCTAATCCTAGGGTCAAACCATCCTATGACCACCAACCTTAAATGCTTCCCAATTTTTCATAAAGGTCAAATTTTAATTGTAATGTAAACCAATGGGGACTCATATGTGTTAAATATATTGTATCCTCAACAGACTAACCGTACACTGCCAGCTGTACTGGACAGTTGTACTTTCTATTTCTGTCTTGCTTTGAGCATATATAAGCTCAGCTATTTCCTCTTGTTTGTATCACTTCTGAAGCTCTTCAGTTCTGTTCTGTACTTCTTCATACATTTGAATATACTATTCTTTTCTCTCTTCATTTTCTCTGTCCTTCACAATTTATCACCGCAGACGAGCTCTTTTATAAAGGCCGGCTATTTCCTCTCCATGTCCCTCTTCGTATTCAGATGGTTGAGAAATTGGAAAAAATGGTATGTTCTCAAATCAGATCATCTCAGCAAAATGTATGGAAAGCATACGCCGGGACTCTAACCGAACCCCAAACATTGGAAATAGGAAGAATATTTCTAGATATTGTTCCGGTATTGATAGAGATTGCGAGAAATGAGGGTTTCAGACTAATTGCGAGTGCTCGGATGTTACTCCTTATAAGAATATTTCTAGCAATTGTTCCAGTATTAACAGAGATTGCGAGGAATTAGGGTTCCATACTCCTTGCAAAACCTGAGATGGTAGTCCTTATAAAGTTCCCAAGGACTAGAATGAAACATACAGGAATGGCTCTCCATCGGTATAAGATCGTAGACAGTCTAAGATCAGATTCTACCCACTCACAACAATCAGCCCTCATCCATACGTTGAAAGCTCCGAAAGAATTTGTAAGATCTCTTTTCTAAAAGGCGAGAGGGGCCTTGACCATCATTCTCATACTAGTATCAGTATTCAAAAGGAGAGCTATGATGATTGTTAAATATATTGTATCCTCAACGGACTAACCGTACACTGCCAGCTGTACTGGACAGTTGTACTTTCTATTTCTGTCTTGCTTTGAGCATATATAAGCTCAGCTATTTCCTCTTGTTTGTATCACTTCTGAAGCTCTTCAGTTCTGTTCTGTACTTCTTCATACATTTGAATATACTATTCTTTTCTCTCTCCGCATTTCTCTGTCCTTCACAATTTATCAATATGATCGTAACTATATAATTATTGTAAGTCACATACCATGATTCAATTACTTTGGGGATTTGACAACCAACGTGTTGGTTGGGAGTTAGTGGTTTAAACCCTAGACTCTTCCCTTTGTTAAAAACATAGTGTAAGGATTAAATCATGAGTATATCGTTAAAGGTATGATAAACATAAGGTAATGCTTATGTAATAAGCCTTGAATATATCGTGAATGGTTTTGTAACTTAATATAAGGATTCCATAGTAAGTCTTGGTTATAACATTAGATGTGTTATAGATATAGTGTATGGATTATCTAATAAGCCTTAATTATAATGTTAAATGTTTATAAGTAGTGTATCACTTAAATAATGGGTGGCATAATCATGTAGGTCTATCCACCAACTCATCAATACTATAATGTTCCTTCTAAATAAAAAAGATTATGAACAAAGTAGGTGTCAAACTTAAGTACCCTTGTAGCCCTTTAGAACGAATGATGATAATGTTAAACCTACCAGGTAGTTAATTAATGGATTGAGACATAATTTTTCTTGTGACATGAACAATTGTCGTACATAATAGACATTAGTTTGTCCCCTTTAAAAAAAATATGTTTTTTTTTAATTTGGGGTACATTACATATGGTATCAGAGTTGTAGGTTACATTGCTTGGACCTCAGGGAAACACCATAATTTTTTTGTTTCCTTAAAGAAAATATAGCACACAAATTTAATGTTACAAACATAAAAACAATTTGTCTCTTGTGAAAATGTCAACACAGAATGAGGAAGAAGAAGGACCTGAAAGGAATCCAAACTAGTAACCTCCCAGATACCTAGAGCATAACAGTGAAGGAAGTTCATCCACTCAAGTATTGGAAACAATGCAAAACCTCATCGTAGAATTACAAGGATTTAAAGCAGTTAACGAAAAACTGAAGAAAGAACAGTAAGATTAGTTGGAAATAAATGAAATGTTGCTACGTATTATAGTAATTTTTGGAGCCGCCCTTGTTTTTCACCTCACGCAATTTTCAATTTTTGATACTTGAGATCTAAAGTTGTTTTTCTTTTCCTTTTGAAATCATAAAACTCTGAAATCTTGTCTCTTGAATAGCAATGATTTTTCACTTTCAAAAAAGATCCATTTTGCTCTTTTGTTTTATTTCGGGACATCGCAAGCCGGATACTTCAATTTCTGAATTCATAAGTCCCGAAACGCGAAACTGCGAATTCATTTTTTGTTTTTTTCTTTTTCGCGCAAAACATTAACTAGGGTAAATTTTTTAAACTCATGAGTATGCATATTCGGGAATTCACGTCTCGGCATTCGTCGAACCTAATTTTTTGTTTTTACAGCCCCGAGAGCCGAAAATGCGATAACTTTTTTGATAACCTTGGTCAAGGACCAAAGGTAAAAAACTAACCATGGTTAAATTTGGTTCTCGGCACATCGTCACTCGACACTTTCTTTCATCGAATTAGGGTGTCCAAAACTCCAATTCATGAAGTTGCGACATAATTATAGCAAGATTAATTAGTCGCCTAATCTAAGATTTCCTTCTCTTAATTCGAGCCCTAATTATCGCCACATCGCGATATCGCGACTCGGCATATGATTCTCTCAAAAGTTTGTCTTCGAATTCCCGAGTCGCGATATGGCGATTAAGTTAATAATTAAGGATGCGCCAAATCACGATTGCCATTAATTACATTAAAATCGACACTCGCAGTCTCGCGAGTTGAAGAGTCAAAGTGTGAAAAGGAAATTCACGATACAATGAAAGACGAGAAAATTCTTTAAGTCGTTAAGATTTGAAATTCTAGAAAAATGAAATTAAGCGAGATACGTCCCGCGCATCGAGGATGGCACACTTCACGAGGGATTTACTTGCTCTCCATAACCCGATTACCTGTCAAGCCGTCGAACATTGATGACATTAATGAAGAATTAGGGTAAATCCACGAATAAATAAGATCGGATTTATACATTAAATTTGGTTTTATTTGCGATTTGACAGACTTGTTTCAAAAGGTACAGAGTTTTCAAATATATACGAGAATTTCATTCTTTTTGAACATTTCTCATAAGCACACAGAGCTCACCTTTCTCCGAGGGAACTCATTTCCGCATGTATACACAGGTCTATTGCAGAAGAGAGAAAAAGCAAGCGTCAGCCATGGTTCAGAGGAGAGCAGTGAAAGTGAGTGTCGAGGTTGCAGCGCAGGGTTCAGACAACGTCTCAGATACTTCACCTCGAACTGGCAGCTTAGTACCCACCTGGTCATTTATTTCAGACATTCTGCAATCCGAGTTGGTAAACTATTCAGACTCAGATGACGATGACAATGATATTACAAAGGACGACCTGAACACTAAGTATACGACAATTGTTCAGTCGGGAATGCACCTGGTTTCAACCAGACCTTGATTGCTCCCATACTACGACATTATCCGATGGGCATTGGATCACATCGACCTGCCCAACAGAACTATCATAAATGACCAACGGAACATGGTCGGGACTTTCAGACCAGAGCATATCCAATCTATGTATAAGCTCCCAGCAACTTCTGAGTACACATATGGCAAAGAATTCCTAGAGGAATTCAAAAAGAAGGAGTGCGAAGAATATGAGAAAACCATGCCTGGTTTGATAAAATATTGGGTTTCGCGCTCCGCGACGTTCAGAGCGAATGACAAGGGCATGTATTCAATTTCTTCGCTGCATCCACAGTATATGTATGTGGCGATGATGACATGCCGACTTTTCAGATGGGAGGATATCACGCATTTTTACATCCAGTGGGTACCTCTCATCTTTCGGGTAGCAGAAGGTTGCTCATTTAATTGGGCGAAGATGCTCTCCGATAGTCTGTTCAACAGGGTCACAGAGTACCGGGAGAAAAAAGCAGCCAGGAGACCATCCGGATTCTTCATGTCCACGTATATCATGGACGCAATATGCTCCATGACACCTTTTCCTTTGATGAATTGGGCTTGGAGTCCAACCCAAGAAAAAATTGTGCATGAGTACCACGATAAGCTATGGGAAAATAATGCAAATAAGTTTGTTTATGAGATTTTCAACTGGGTGATGGTGCCGCTGCACGTCGCCATTTTTGGTATTTCGCCACCCCGCATCTCGGATAGCATTGGTGCTAATCTGAGCAGTATCGCGGACTGGTACGTAGAAGAAGAATTCTCCTATTTTAGAGTTTTCGGAGCTGCTTTTCCTCGTCTGGCACTACCATTGTTCATTCCCGACAGGCTGGCCTGTCGCGAGATTGCTCGACAAACAGTAATTGGCAGAGTGAGTAAAGAGCTCAAAGCGTCATTGAAGAAGGTATGGTCGTTTTTCCCTGTTCGGCTAAATTCCTATTCCTTATTAGATTTTGGACATGCTAAGGCTGAGGCTGCAACCTTAGAAGACTTAAGCCTAGTCTCTATTGAGTACAAAAAGCATGATCCTCAAAGAAATGTAAGCACCCATTTGGTAAATTGTGGATTAAAGAGGTTTGAACACGAGTGTTCACCCCCGGATGATGTTTTCCAAGGGGCAAGGTCCTATGCGGAAGTGCAATTTCAAATCAGATCTCTGGCACCCGAAGACAGGGCCTCTGTTTTAAAATTTCAGGAGCATAGAAAAAGATGCCTCCCCGTGGTGCTAGTAGGCTTGGGCCTTTCCAAGGATAAAGAGAAGGAGGCTGAAAGCTCTAAGGGCCAAACTTCTAACCCCAAAAAACGTCAGGAAGGATAACAGGAGAAGAATCCTGAATAGGAGAAGAATCTTGAGAAGGAGAAGAATCCCAAACAGGAGAAGAGTCCTGAGCAGGAGGAGAATCTCGAAACAGAAAAAGAGACTACTGACCCACCCAAGGAACATAGTCCATAGGTGGAAGTAAAAAAAACAGACCCGCCAGAGACTCAAAAACCGGAGACAGAGATGAAGGCCTCTGATCCTCCGAAGGAGAAGGGCTCACTCGACACACCAGGAAAGACGACGAAGCAAATCAGGGAACCCATCACCTATGTCATGCCCTTGTAGTCGACAAAGGGAGATGTTAGCAAGGGATGGATATTTGGTGAAGAACTAAGACCTATAAGGGCAGAGGAACTCCCCCCCTAATGAGTTCTTTTTTGACAGAAAGAGAAAAGCTGTAGTAAAGCGGGAATTTTATCAAGAGGGAGAGTCCACTGTTAAAAAATTCAAAGTAATGACAGAAGGAAAAAACAAGAAGAGTGATGAATTCACCACAGAGATAGCAGGGACGCTAGGAGCGTATGCGTCAGTGAACCAATTCTCGGTTGCGATGTTGAAAAATCATCTCAAGAGAAAGAATCGATTGATCAAAACTCTTGAAGCCCGAGTAGCTTCGACTGCGGAAGACGCTAAGAGTCAAGCGAGTGGAGCAATAGAGCTGGCCCAATTGGCTGATAAGAAAGAAATTGAAGTCCTCAAAACCAAGATGGAACAAGCAAATTCAGTGATCCGAGATGGTCGGGTGCAGGCTGGTCAGCAGAGAAATATGATCACAGAGCTACAAGCTCAGTTAAAGGTCGCAAAAAGCAAGGTTGTCGACATCTAGATTGTTAAATCCCGAGCAATCGATATTCGGAGCAGGATCTTTTCTGCTCAACAAAGTCTGCTAAACAAAGTAGGGGAGTTTCTAGAAGATTTCCTGTTAATGCATCAGATTTCTGAGAATCTGATTGTCAAGGAAAGAAATGCAAAAGCTGCTCGGATCGCCTTGCAAGAAGCAGTGATAGCCACCAACAACAGATTTTCAGCAGGGCCCCCCGGAGTCACCATTGCCGAACAAACTAGGGGTAATATTTTGTTAAAAAATTGGGAACATGATGTTACTTTAAGCAAGGAGCAGGCTCAAAAAGTGACAAATTCATTAGAAGAAGCCTTCAATGCCATAAATGGTGAGCTATTAGGGATGGAGAGTGGGGGTTACACAGGGATGCTAAGGCAGATGAATATAGATCAGATTTCCCTCGACATGAAAGAGAAGAATGAGAGGAACTCGGCAGAAATCTCTAAAATGGACAGGATAGACATGGCTCAAATCGACCAACATTTGGTTCAACCTAGTGCACAACTCGGCGCCCTTGACATTGCCGATGCACAAATAGGTAATAAACTTCCACAGTTAGCCCAAGACTGCTATTTTGCCGAAGCTAGTTGTCAAGCCAAGCCTTCACATCTTGTATCCCAATTTGTGGATAAATGTATCATGTACACTGAATCCATGCGAGGACAAGCACCTGACACTTCTTGAAAATGGAGTAGGAAATATGGAGTGTTTTCTCTCCTCCCAGCTGTCAAACGAAACCTTCATAGCTTGTATTCCATTTTATAGACAAATGTATCATATGCATTGAATCTAAGCAAAGACAGGCACCTGGCACCTTTTTGAAAATAGATAAGGACAGATGGAGTGATTTTGCTCTTCTAAAGCCGAGAGGCAAAATTTGTATAAATAGATCACCAAAAGAAGAATCGGAGGCTGGACTTTTTTGGTATTGATTGTAATAGAGTTTTTGCATGAAGGAAGTTAATACCAACAAATCACAAGATTCCTAATTCTGTCACGACTGTGT